>KK113596.1:1154856-1171724 GCA_000611955.2 Stegodyphus mimosarum | reverse complement strand
CTCTGAAAATTTACGAAATTCCTTTCTGTCATGAAAATCACAATGAAGAGTTAAAATGCAGAAAAAAAGGCCATGAGATCGAACATTTAAAAACAATTACTTTACATTTTAAACATCAATTAAATGGCCATGAAATCTTTCGGAAAATATGAAAACATTCTTCTTATATGGAGAATTATGTAGTTGCGACTAGAATCGTAGTCATAGTTTAAAAATTTCTTATTTTGCAAATTTACACATTCATTAAAAACTTGGCCTTGATCTTTAGTGTAACCATCTGTTCTTGAGGTTCTACATCGAATATTCTTCTCAGGAGGGAGTTAGACCTAGCGAGAATATTTTAGTATCAGAAAGGAGGATAAGTTCAGCCAGACTACGCGTTGTAACAGCTTTAGATATTGTTGCAATAATAATCTTGTACTTTTGAAATAGTTGAATTTGAAATATATATGTTAATAAATGGCAATGTTTGAAACTCCAACACGAGAGCTGCGTGCGGTTCTCGCACGAAGTAAGAAAATGATTTTTAATTTAAAAAAGATAGAATACGTTTTGGCTGTTGATTTTTGATGTTACCTTTTCTTCGACTTATATGTTGCAATTTTGAAATTGATCTATTAGATAAAGTTTGCTGTGTTCCAATAGAGTTTGCTTTAATTACGAAACAAGCATTACAGTCTTAATTATTTTTGGAGGCACCGGCGAGATAGAATAATCGTGCGTGCTTTTGAAATGAAAGCACATCTCCTGGAAAGCAAGGTATAGCATTTCTTTATTCCCAATTTCAAACGATATTATAAAGTTATTTGAACGAATTTTGATTTTAAACACTGCAGAAAAGCATACGAAAATGTGTTTTGCATCGTTGCAAATTTTAGTATAACTGTGCAAAAGTTTTCTGTGTTCTAAACTCAGTTTACTATTCCTTACTTAGTTTGAAGTGTCCATCATTGGACTTCGATAGTTTGAAGTGTTCATCATTGAACTTTAATACTCAAGTTTATCTTGCATTTTTACATATATATTTGAGTCGTAAATTATTGTATGTTATTTTATGGTGCATCACTGCATATCAACTGATGGTAACAGTCATAGGTTGTTCGGAATAAATGTGGTATTGCTTATTCTGAGCATTTAAACAAGTGCATTTAATTCCTTGTTGCCAGAGCACTTTATTTATTTATTGCAATTAAGTTGAGCTATTTTGAGGAAGCGTAAAGAACAGGGTGTTCGTAAACTTAAGAAGTAGAAAAAAATGTCTTTCTTAGGAAGAGCTCGTAAGGAGGATTTGCAGAATCTCGCAACTGAACTAGGTGTTCAGGTGACTGCTGATTTGAAAATAGTTGATCTGAAACAGAAAATTATTGAGAGCAGAGATTATGACGAAGTATTCGTCAAAGAAGTCTTAAACACGATAATAGAGGACCGAAAAGAGAGGGAAGAAAGAGAGGAACGTAGGAGACAGGAAGAGGAACGTAGGAGACAGGAAGAGGAACGTAGGAGACAGGAAGAGGAACGTAGGAGACAGGAAGTAGAGGAACGTAGAAGACAGGAAGAAGTAGAGGAACGTAGGAGACAGGAAGAAGTACAGGAACGTAGGAGACAGGAAGAAGTAGAGGAACGTAGGAGACAGGAAGAAGTAGAGGAACGAAGAAGGAAAGAACAATATGATTTAGAGAGATTAAAACTTGAAGCTGAGATAAAGTCTCAAACCACCGGACAGGTCCGGGCGAAAACGGAATTGCGACATCTGATGCAGAAATTTGACGACAAAGAAGGAGATATCAGTCTATATTTATCACTGTTTGAAAGGCAAGCAGAATGGGCTCAAATTGATAAAGAAGAATTTGTATCTCATTTGCTAGGACTACTTCCTTACGAAGTAACACAAATAATAGCTAGAGAACCCTCTGATAAAGCTAAAGATTATGAACATGTGAAGACTTTATTGCTAAAGCGTTTTAAATTAAGTCCTGAAAGGTTTAGGCAGAAATTCATGAAGCATCAAAAAAGTACCGAATCAACATGGGTGGATTTCAGCTATGAATTAGAAAATTATTGCAAGGAATGGGTAACTGGTTTGGGAGTTGAGAGTTTTGAACAGTTGTTGGACTTGATGGTGATTGATCAGCTTAAGCGTCGAGTCCCTCCTGAAATTCGAGATCATTTTCTTGACGAATGGGTAGAAATGATTTCGTCCAAGAAATTAGCCGAAAAACTTGATGCCTACGAAAACGTCCGTGGAAACTTCCAAAAAAATCTTGCAGCCGATCGGCGGAAAGGGAAATACAATCCAAAAACTCAAAGTAAAACAAATTCCGATGATAAAAATAATGCTGAAAATAAATGGCCTTCAAAGTTTAATTCGGGAAGCAAGATCTATCAACCTAGTAGTCCACGTCCAGATGATAAATATGAAAAACGAAAGTCACTGCAATGTTACCACTGTGGGTCCTATCAGCATCTAAGACCTCAGTGTCCAAAACTTAAGAATAGTACTGAATCTTCTGCTAATCTAAACAGAATTAGTTCAAGACCGGACGATGAATTTCTGTTACCTTATACTAGTATTGGATACGTAAATGGCTACAAAATTCCTATATTAAGAGATTCAGGTGCTAGTATTGATATAGTTTGTCGTAAATACATCACGCCAGAAATGCTGACAGGTGAAAAAGTGTGGGTGCAACAACCATTAGATTTAAATCCAACCTGTTTACCCTTGGCTGAAGTCGAACTAAACTGCGATCTCGGACATGTAATAACCAAGGCTGCCATTATTGGTAACGAACTCGACAAAGGAAGGTATTTATTAGGCAACCGAACTGCTGCACTACTGAATGAAAAAAAAGAACCTGAAAATCACTCTCACCAGGTTAATGCTGTGACTACTAGAGCTCAAACCAAAAGAGATATAGCTGAACGCGAAAAAAAGAAGAACCTGGAACAGAAGAAGGAAGAAGTTGAACCATTAAGAAATGCTCAGGAAGAAGAAATATTCTTACCCGAATTAAATACAGAAGATGAAGCTCTTATGAAATTAGTAAAGCTTGACTCAAAAGAAGTTGTACGACTCCAAAATACTGATAAGGAATTGTCTAAAATCATCCAAGAAATTAAGGAAGGTACTTGCAAAAATGAGAATTATAGTCTGACAAAAAGAGATCTTCTAGTTAAAAGAACTACAGATAAAACGGGCTATGGACGAGAACTTTTAGTTATACCTGAAAAACTGAAGTCGTCAATTATAAAGATGTGCCATGAAGGAACTTCTGGCCATTTGGGTGTCAAAAAGACCAAAGACAGGCTGAACAGACATTTTTATTGGACGGGGTGTTACAAGGAAACCGAAGAATTTGTAAAAACCTGCGATGCTTGTCAGCGCGCCGGGAAAGGAAACGACAAAAAGAAGGCTCCACTGACTTTAGTACCTGTCATTTCTGAAATATTTACTAAAATAAATGTTGATGTAGTTGGTCCTCTACCTGCTTCAAGGACTGGAAAAAAATATATTATCACAGGGCTATGTATGGCTTCTAAGTATCCCGATGCTGTTGCGGTAACAGAGATTTCTTCGCCATCTGTGATTGATGCTTTCTTACAACTCTTCAGTCGCATGGGTTTCCCAAAGGTGATCCAAACAGATCAAGGGACCTCCTTTGTCAGTGCTTTAACGGTGGAATTTTTGGAGCGTTTCGGTATAAAATATGTGAGAAGCTCTGTTTATCATCCGCAGAGTAACCCCGTTGAGCGATTCCACAGGACGCTGAAAAAAATATTAAGAGTTGTATGTATAGGAGCGACTTCCGATTGGGAGAAATTTTTGCCGGCTGCTCTTTTTGCCCTTAGAACAGTAACACACGAAAGTACTGGTTTCACACCAGCAGAACTGGTTCATGGAAAAAACCTACGAACGCCAGTAACTTTACTTTATGAACAGTGGGTAGAACCAGTTGAAGAAAGAAACAATGTTGTAAGTTATGTTTTCGAACTTATTAACCGAATGAAGAAATGTCAAGAACTGGCCGTTGAAAATATGAAAGAAGCTCAGCAACGAAGAAAAACATGGTACGATCGGAACGCCGTGAAAAGAGAATTTGCTAGAGGAGATTTAGTTCTAGTTTTGACTACAAATCGAAGAAATAAACTAGAAGTGCAATGGAAAGGCCCTGGAAAGATAGAGCAGAAAATATCCGAAACCAATTATGTCGTAAGTTTCGAGGGACAAAATGAGTCGAATCAAGTATATCACATTAATATGCTTAAACCATATTACAAAAGACCAGAAATGATTAATATGATAACTGAAGTGGAAGGTGATTTAGAAATGGACATACCTCATTTGCCTTCCAATCCAAATATATTAAATTTCTCGGATATCATAGAAGGGAATGAGCTCGAAAAACGATTGCTACCAGAGCAAATAGAAGACTTACGAAAGGTGTTATGGAAATATTCTGATTGTTTTTCGAATAATCCTGGACAGACTAATTTAGTCAGCCACGATATTGAGCTTCTAACAACTGAACCAGTACGAACAAAGCCATATAAACTGTCACCCCGGCAGACTGAAATTCTGAAAAAGGAGATTCAGAAAATGCTTGATCTCAAAATTATAGAGCCTGGGGAGTCGGACGATACTCTCCCATGATTTTGATAGAAACTTCATCAAAAGATCCTCGCCCCTGTATCGACTATCGCAAATTAAATGCTATTACTCGAACTGAATACTATCCGTTACCTAATATTGAAGAACGCATAGAAACAGTGGCAAAAGCAAAATATATTACTCTGTTAGACTTATCTAGAGGCTACTGGCAGATTCCATTAACCGAAAGAGCCCAAAGATATGCAACATTTGTTACTAGTTTCGGAAGCTTCAAACCTCTACGTTTGCCTTTCGGATTAAAGAATGCCCCGTATTTTTTTAGCAAGGTTATGTCTAAAATTCTGGCGGGATGCGAAGATTTCGCTGTACCATATTTGGATGACATTGCTATTTATTCAGAAAACTGGGAAGAGCACCTTAAAAACTTAACTGCTGTATTAGACAGGATAGAAAAAGCAAATTTACGGCTAAAACCATCAAAATGTAAATTTGCACAAGATCAAGTGAGATATTTAGGCCATATTGTGGGACAAGGACGACGAACCCCAGATGAAGTCAAAATCTTAGCTGTGAAAGATTACCCTACACCTAAGACCAAAACAGAAGTACGTGCTTTTTTGGGACTAGTGGGGTATTATCGCCAATATATAGCAAACTTTTCAGAAATTGCTTCGCCCCTCTCTGACACTTTGAAGGGGGCAACAAAAAAGGGAAACATACAATGGTCTGAAAAATGTGACCAAGCCTTTAAAAAGTTAAAAGAATTGCTATGCAAAAAACCCATTCTTTATGCTCCCGATTTTAAAAAGAAATTTATTATACAAACCGATGCCTCTGACAATGGCATCGGAATTATACTATCTCAATTAGATGATTATCAAAATGAGCATCCTGTCTTGTATATAAGTAAGAAATTTACCAAAGTTGAAAAGAATTATTGTACTACAGAGAAGGAGTGCGCCGCCATCGTCTATGCTGTAAAAAAGTTACATTTTTATCTTGATGGTCAGCAAGAGTTTTTGATTCAAACGGATCATAACCCTTTAGTCTGGCTACAATCTAATGCCAAATGTAATTCTAGATTGATGCGCTGGGCACTCACATTACAACCGTATAATTTTAAAGTCGTTCATCGAAAGGGAGCCTTGCACAAAAATGTTGACGTTCTGAGTAGAATTAAGTAGCACGATGTCTCTTAGTGTATGTAAACAAAGTTATATTTTATTTTGCTTTATTATTTAATATACTCTAATTTGATGACTCTAAATTTTGTCAATTTTTTCTTATTTAAATGTGCTGTTAGAATATATGTTTAAAACTTAAAATTTTGGCCAGGAGTTTACAAACGTAAACGAGAATTTGCCTTCTCTTAATATTAATGAGAAAGTCGCGTTCAAGAACTTTTCTCTTCGGAAAAGTTTCTCCGTTGGGGGAGAGATTGTAACAGCTTTAGATATTGTTGCAATAATAATCTTGTACTTTTGAAATAGTTGAATTTGAAATATATATGTTAATAAATGGCAATGTTTGAAACTCCAACACGAGAGCTGCGTGCGGTTCTCGCACGAAGTAAGAAAATGATTTTTAATTTAAAAAAGAATACGTTTTGGCTGTTGATTTTTGATGTTACCTTTTCTTCGACTTATATGTTGCAGTTTTGAAATTGATCTATTAAATAAAGTTTGCTGTGTTCCAATAGAGTTTGCTTTAATTACGAAACAAGCATTACAGCGTGCTTCCTGCTATGTAGTTAAAAGTAGTCTAAATCTAAATAAATGCACATGTATTCTTCAAGTTTTGGAAAGGGAGGGGAATGATTTCCTAGCAATGGCGAAAGAGGTGCATGGGACAAAACAGGCTGACAACTATTAGTCTAATACAGGGAGTATAAAAGTCAAATATAATTAGTCTAAACTTCTAATTTGCTAGACCTAATTTTTAAACTTCTAATTTGCTATTAAAGTCCTGCCTTTACATCTCTATCAAAACAACAACGCTGTACTGAGAATTTATTTAAACATCAGCTTCAAATAAACTGCAATAAAACAATTAGCAAAATTTTATCAGCGAGTTTAGCGAAATTGGCAGCATTTGTGATTCGAAGTATTTACAAGTCAAAATTTAGACTTAAAGCCTATCAATGTGGCTCAACTATTCTGGGACTACTAGTTGAATTCTCAATTATAGATTATTTCACCAGTCGGTAGCACGAGGACCTAACGCATTTACTAAGACAGCCTTTGACTACAGCAGCTGTTGCCAATGTTGTCTCTCTTAAATTTAGATCTGCGGGACTACGGACAGAAATAGAGCAGTTGCTCAAAGGAGATACTCGGAATCATTCTTCTTTTGAGTGGCTGATTGGTTTTAAACACAGCCTCATAGATAAAATGCACATCGTCGAGCTCCGCATTCTTATAGTGGTGTATACCGCTCGAAATGTGCGCGGAGAATGACGATTTACGTCAGTAGAATAGATCTGCTGTCGATCAACAGTTCCCCGCACTGTAAAAGCTGCATATTTTTGTCCTTTACGTTTCTACCATATATTTTTGAAACCCCCTGTATATCATTAGAAGATATTTTAATGCATATAATCAAACATGGAGGTACTCTGGTACTGACCAAAGGGGACTGGAAGCTGAATTTATTAATAGTTATAATCTAGCATTAATAAATGAAAACTGCGCCTCACCGACGTTCGAAACAAGTTCTGGAAAAGGGTGGCATGACCTAACGCTTGCAAATAATGCTCTGGCCCACCGGATCATGAACTGGACGGTCATGCATGTTGAAGTAATTTCAGACCACAAATTAATATCATATAAATTTGACGCCCAGACTCTAATAATAACAAGAAAGCGTTTCAAATATACAAATAACGGGATCAAAAGATTTGTAAATTCAATCTCCACGGAAGTACCTTTGACAATAAATGAATTCAAAAATTCCATTAATGAAGTTCAGTTAGATGACTTAATTACTAAACTGACCAAATGAATTCAAGCCCACTGTAAAAAATCCTTCGTCATTAAAAATCCTAGTAATATCAAGAAAGTAAACTGGTGAACAACCTCACTGTGATCTGAACGCAGTGAAAACATTATGGACGCCGTATTCCTAACGGACGATACAGAAGGTGATACAACAGCGTAAAGATTGAGCAGAGAAAATACTCGGCCTCCTTGCACACAAGATGACCTTCCTTTACAGAATTCGAAATTAATGATATTATTAAAATTCCCCCAAAGAAAAAAGCTCCAGACTTAGACGGGATAGATAACGTAATAATAAAAATAATAAACAAGCACTTTGCTTCTCTTGTCTCGGTTCTAATAAACAAATGCCTGCAATATGGTGTTTTCCCCTCCTACTTCAAGACAGGACGGATAATTCTGTTCAGCAAGAAAGGTCAAGATGCCTCCAATCCGAGCTCATATAAGCCAATAAGTCTTCCCCCAGCGCTGGGAAAAGTTTTTGGAAGAACCCTTGCGAATCGCTTTAGGCATCACATGAGAAAATCAAATAGTATCAGTAACTTGCAATTTGGATTCAAACCCAATAGAAGCACAATGCATGCCATCAACGAATTAATAGTCCAAATATCTAAGAACAAAGCCCAAAATCTATATTCAGCTTTGTTATGCCTAGACCTCGGAAAGGCTATCGACTCACTTTGGTGGCCTGAGGTGTTTGGCACACTTAAATCAAATGCCCGAAGAACCTATTTAAAGTATTCCAGAACTATTTTTCCAACAGAAAGGTAACCGTAACAAACAATAGTAGAACCATCGTAAGAAACCAAAAAAGAGGCTGTCCGCAGGGCTCTTGTCTCAGCGCTGATTTCTGGAATCTAGCATTTAATAAAATAGTACAGCATCAATGGCCAGACCATACAAAGTACATTCCATTTGCTGATGATTCAGCCTTTGTAATAAACGGACGCTCTATAGAAGTATTATTGCAGGCCAATGTTAATAGCACTCTAGAAAAATTCAACGAACTTTGCAAACACCAAAAACTAACAATATCACAGGAAAAATCCTAAGCCATGCTATTTCATACGCCTTCTAAAAAATAACCAGATTACCGGAATTCCGCACTGACAACAACAAAATCAGAATAGTCAAATCCTTAAAATATTTTGGAATTACAATAGATAATAAACTTGACTTCATTGAGCACCTATGGCGAATTAAGAAGAAAACCTCCAATATAGCTAACAACCTGAAAAGAATGCAAGGTGTCGGTCGGATGGGGCTCGAATCCCCAGATACAATATTGTTATATAACACTGCTATAGAAAAGATAGCACTGTATGGTGCAACGACATGGGCGTCACCCTGACGGTGAGAAAACAAAAGCATCTCCAATCCGTCCAAGGGCCCTTCCTTTTAAATTATTCCCGAACTCACAGAACAACCTCAAATGCCGCACTGTTCCAGTTGACCAGCAGTATCCCCTTGTTCTTAGTTGCGGAGCAGAAACATGCAAAGGCTTCAGTTCCGCAGTTAAGAAAAGAGTGCAAAATTAAAAATAAGATAGTAGCTGCCAGCTCTTACACCTCACCGACCCATCCATATGAAAGACACCCAGCTAGCCGAAATAATATCACACTATCCATAAGGCGGAATAAATACCAAATATTATTTCCAAAGATCTACACTGATGGTTCTGACATAAACAACGGAAAAGGATGTGCTATAAAAACTTGACAAGGAGAATATCGTTTTTCAGTGGTACATGTTTGCTATTCTGCAGGCAATAAACGAAAGCATACATCGTAATTTTCGAAGGACTTACATCTATACAGACTGTCTCTCGGCAACACATGAACTCGCGGACACAAATAATAAATCATCATTAGCTCAGGAAATTCTTAGAAAGTCCTCCAATGCTCGAGGCCACCATTTCTTTATAATCTGAATTAAAGCCCATGTTGGTCACAAGGAAAATGAAGAGCCTGACATATTAACCAAGGAGGCAGCACAGGGAATCAATGCCATGAAAATAAGCATACCCTGGTCAGCTCACACCTGAAACTAAAACTGTAAATCCCAACTAAAGAATTATGGCATCAATGGTGGGACGCTGCAAATACAAGGAGAAGAGTTTACAACCTCTTCCCCAGAGCTGACTCTCCCCCTATCCGTCTATCCAGACATATCACGTGGTTTATCACGGGGCACGGCCCCTTTCTCACGTACCCCTATGCAAGAAATCTCTCCTCGTCAGACTCCTATACATGGGGTGAAAAGGGCCACCACGAATTATCTATTTTCCTGCCCGTTTACAGATTCCCGTCATCTAAGGAATCTGAATTCAGAAGAGAATTTATTCCCATTTCTAAGCTATGCAGTTAAGAATGAGCACTTGAGGAATAAAATTACGAAGGTTATTGATTTTTTGGCTGCTAGAAATCGAGAGCTGTGCAGTGTAAATTAGACTTCAAAGAATTGCTCCAGCAACAGCAAAACAAAGCAATTAAATGCAGATATTTTGTATGCGGGCGTACCTTTACAGAAAAGAATAAGCACCGCAAAACATATGAAGCACAACACAGGATACTCACAAATAGGGTAAAGAGCTACTACCTATTTACGAAGGGTAAATAATAGATGACCCCTACATTTCTATGTAACCTAAGATAACATCCTCTCGAAAGCGAACATATATAATAAATTGTCAAAATTGAGTTGATAAAGTATCAATAATGTAATGCATCATGAAATGTAATTCTTGTAAACTAATTATTGTAAAATTACACGAAATTGCATACAAGGAACTGACAAAAATAAGTCGACAATGTATCAGCATATGTATGCAGAAATATCTAAAAGGACGTAGTACACATAAGTATGCAGGTGAAGTTACTTTTTTTCTGTTTTCAAATTTATTTATTTATGCCCTTTTATTATTATTTTCTAATATTTTCTAATTTTGACTGTTGATTGTAAATATTAATGTAAACAAGTCATGATTGTAACCATGATCTATAAACTAGAAACAAGTTGCTTCTAGCCACCACAATGTATGATGCCATGGTCTATCTTTACATGTGAATAACAATGTACTACTAGACATAACGTAACTTCTGCAAATCAATTATCGCAAAAACATACGTAACGTCAATTGAGAACCTAAAGCATCAATACAGCTACACAACAATACTTAAACATAAGCTTTGTAAACAATTTTAGCGTTTTAACTTAAATTCTGATAGTAAACATTGATGTAAACAGATCATGTTTGCAGAAATAATTTGTAACGTGGGAACATCACGCCTGCATCTCCTGCGATATATAATGTCCTGAAACATGATGCCTGAACCCACTAGAATAGATAACATCTTGAAACATGCACCTGTACAACTATGTATATCGCAACGAATATTATGTGATATAATCCTATTTACTTGTGCTAATTTAACATTGAAATATAGTCGTGCCATTGATGCTGCCAGCAGTGGCAGAACTTGCAGTATTGGCTGGAGTCACAATTTCATCACGACTCGAGGCATGCTGCCAGAATGTTGTTAGTTTTCTAGTTAGTGTGTAGGGCTAATACCTACTTACCTAAGGCAAATATTAAGTGGCCTCTTCACTTTTACATAACATAACATAACACCTTGTATAGATTTTTCAAAACACCGGCATGACTGCATTAAGTTGAAAAGAATTAAAAGTATTGTTTCTAAATTGGCACTCAAGTGTAGTTGTCAGTGCACCCAGCTATCAACTTGAAAGTCTTGTTTGGGATTCCTAGAGAAGACATGATTGGAATTTCAAGATTATTAGTTTCTGAATTAAGTTAAAATTAATTAAGAGAGTTCTTTCCAAGGGAGTTTAAAATATAGTTGTCAGTATATTCAGCTAGCAAATGCAAAATCCTTTTTAGGATTCCTAGAGAAGACATGGTTGAACAATCAGCATTCCTAGTGATTGAATCATTAAATTCAAAGGAATTAAATGCATTCTTTCCAACTGACTGTAAAGTGTATCTGTCAGTGCATACTAGGTAGCAACTAAAAAGTGTTACATGAAACTCCTAGAGAAGGGGCGACATTCCTAGAGAAGGCGTTAACTTCCGGTTTTTTAATTTTAGCTCAAATCTAAAATGTTGTTTCCACTGATACGAAAGCCTTAAAATTGACAATTTTTGGGTTTTATTTTAGTGCAGGTTTATATTAAAATCCATTAGGGACTTCAAGTAAAGTACTACTTCCGGTAGACCACTGTTATGCGCTTCATGTAAAGTACCGCTTCCGGTTGTCGAGTTTTATTCAAATTCTAATCAACTCTTTAAATAAATGTAGAGGAAGCTTAAATAAGGAAAATGAAAATTTTTACTATTCGAGTTATTGCTGACTAAAATATCGTCACATACTTACAGACATCATTGTAAAAATAGTAAAAACGTATTCTAGGGTCCTTTATTCGTTCTGTTTCATTGAAAACCTTACTCTGGAATTTTTGGACTGAAAACACTACTTCTCTTACCTATGCATATAAGTTGGCGAAAGTTACAAAATCTCGCATTGCAAGGTATATATGATATATCATCCTATATCAAGCGATATTTGACATACGAAAGAAACTATGCCATATGAATTTCAAATTTTACAAAAGGGAACAAAACATGCAAGCATTTTTATCGCAATATGAATGCAGATAGCTGTAATGAACCATTAATGGCAGAACCAACCATTTTTCTGCTTGGAGAGCTCCGTGCACGTAAAGCTGTCAATATATTGGAGGCTATGATTTTTTCATCCTCGACGGAGATAATTAAAGCGATAAATTGCGGGATTACCCGATTCTTAAAGGAAAGGGTGCAGCTGATTGGTTGTCAACGAAATCCTTTGGAATAGAAGAATTTCCGTCCATTTAACACTCAACGAAGGAGTTTTCAAGATGTTTTACAGAAAAGGTACATTCAACAAATAAAAAACTGAACAATTCTGAGTCTACGGTTTCTCTCGTTCAGCTCTCATTTTTCAAGTGGTTGAAAATGGGTAAATATTATATACGTAGTAGTATCTTTCTTAACCGGCAGCAAGGGGACCTCACTGATTACGGATAACATATTTTTCCGGATAATTGAATATATATTTCTAGAACTTAATTATTCATGTTTTGTGATGATATCTGTAGAAAGAGCGGTATGCAAATTCCGTTGGTCGTAGTTTGAAGTTATCTATAAGTTCGTAGTGAAAGTAAGTTCTTAGTAAGTTCGTAGTATAGTTCGTAGTTCGTAGTATAAGGTCGTAGTTATCTATAAGACACAATTAAATATAGAATATCGAAACACATAGAAATTATTTAAAACACACGCACATAATTTTTTATATTTCGGAAAAAAAATTAAAGAACATTTTAAAATAGCCGTGTATATTATTACGCGAAACACTTAGATTCCTTTGTGAGATGGTATATAACTTAGAATGTCTGCTTGCTTACAAAACTGTAGCCGTAGTTCTAAAAATTCGCTGCGTATACAACAACGTTTCATAGCATCATGTACGGACATAGGTAAATATTTTCCTCAAAACGTATAAAAGTCTGTAGTCTTGGCGAAACAAAAGGCCAGGTAATAAATTTCAAGCTGCGTAAAGGTGTGTGTGTTGGTTATCATTGGTTATCATAAATTAGGGAAAAATCACAAAAAGCAGGATTGCTGAAAAAGTTACATGTAGAATTCTATGAAACTTACCCACAATATACAACACATAGTAAAGGTATCAAATAACATAAAAAGAAATTACCAGGCAATTATGGTAGTATAGAAATTAACGCATGTATAAAATGAACAAATCGAAGGTGTCAGTTTGCTATAGGAAAAGTACCTTCAATATGAAATATGATTGCCTCTGGAAGCAAGACAGCACATACAGCGATGTGCGATGCTTTCAATTATGCGGTCTATTAATTCCGTAGGAAGCGAGAGCCATTGCTCTTGCAAAGCAGTTGCAAGCGCGGCAAGGGTCTGAGGGGGCGGATTGAGAGCGGCTAGACGTCTCCCTAAAGCATCCCAAACGTGCTCGATAGGATTCAAATGCGGGGATCGAGCTGGCCACTTCATGCGCATAATTGTTTCCTGTTGAAGATAATCATCTATGATGTGAGCCCTGTGGGATCTTGTCGTCTTGTAACAGGAAAGCATCACTTATTGCCCCGGTATATAGGCGAATATAAGCATAAAAGATGTCATCTCTATAAAACTAAGCATTCACGGTTCTCCTTGGAAAAACATGGAGGTCTGTGCGTCCACCCAAAGAGATGCCACCCCAAACACAGACACTGCATCTCTTTCACGGATGTTTGACGGACGATAACGGGTTCCAGATTCTCTCCATATCAAATAACGCCTACTATTGCTTTCTAGACTAAACCTGGACTCATCCGTAAAGAGAACAGCCCTCCATTGTTCAGGCGTCCAGTGGACATGTTGTTGTGCCCACTGCAAATGGTCCCTCCTATGGCGTGACGCAAATGGCTGATCGCTTCGCGTACAGACCATCTTCATAAAGCCTTCTACGCACAGTTGTCGTTGACACCAACCTTCTGGTGGCTGCAGCAAGGAGGATCTAAGAAGAGTCGGAGTAGCGGTTCTATTCCTGCGTGCACATAATGTCAAATGTCGGTCATCGGCGCTCGTCGTAGCAGTTGGCCGTCCTTGGCTGAACCTCCTAGATACCGAATCAGTGTTTTGAAATTGCCTCCAAAGTCTATAAACCAGAGAAGGACTCACATTTAGCCATCTGACCACTTCTGTTTGACTTTGTCCTGCCTCTAGTCTCCCAGTGGCTCTCCATCGTAGTTCTGCAGGCAAATGATGCCCTGGAGGTCATTATTACGAATTGGCTATCTCAGATTTCTGATGTCCTTATCACAGTGAAATATGTGGGCTTGCTCTCAAACATGGACTTTTATGCTCCTCGTAGATGACGTATTCCGAGCACAGCGCTACTAATTTGCATATTGCAGTTTTACTCAGCTACTCTTACTTGGCAACATATTGAAATGTTACACGGTTTGGCTTAATTTTGAGGGAGTTATCGCTATTTTTGTAATTTTCCCTTAATTTATGATAACCAGTATATATATGCTTTTGGTACTGCCGATTGCAAAAGAATGGAAGGTGCACAAAAGTCCATTTTTAATCCATTTTAAATTCATTTTGGAATACGTTTCGGAAAAAAAGAGTCTTTTTTCTGTGCGTTCGTACAGACGTCATGTGAAAAATCGTCCAAATGTGTTCGGGAAAGTTCAGAAGGGATTCTTCCATTGAAATATGATACCGAAATAATTTTTTCAGGAATATAATACTTCCTTTACTTCGAAATAAATTTTTCAGGATTACAATACTTTGTTTACTTAGTAGAAGGAAGTGAAGAGGAGGGAGATGTTTCTAACAATGTCTATTTACTTGCATTTAAAGCATAACGTTTGTTAAGTCTTTTCTGTAAAATTAGCTTACATTTTAAATATTTCTAAATCAAAGTATTAAAGGGGAATATTTTAAAATACAGAATCAAACACAAGTATTGCTTATTGCAGTTGGATTCTGTTGAAATCTGTCTTTGCTTAATTGGAATTAGTTCAATTTCAAATATATTTTATCTGTCTAGACGAAAAGTCTTAACAACTCATGAAGGCGACGTTTACAAATGTTACATTGCAAGCCAAATTAATTATCAATTAATAATATAATAGAACGAATTTCGAGATTTTCTAAATGTGTTTTAAAATATTTTACTTTATCCCTTTATAAAGTTATTTTCAGAATTTTAAATAATTATGATAATTAAACTAGATGTTGGTTTTTTGTGTTAGACACAGTGCTCTCTGCAAGTAGATCTTACTGAAGAAAATGTATAATTCTGTGCTAAATCAGACTAGATCAAAAGAATAACAGTAAGCAGAGAGCGTTTTTCAATGGAACCTTTATTCGGGAACACTAAAGACGAACTGCTACATATGTACAAACATGATGTCATAGCTCGTTTTACAGGTATTGAACACTCACCATCTACTGGCAAGTTAAGGGTGCATAACCAAAGACTTGCATTTAACGTTTATGAAACATTGCTACTTATGTCAGTGGAATATTTGAGCAAGTCACTAACACGGTGTCATAAAAATATTAACTTCATGAAAATATTGGCCTAAAGTGTGCCTTTGGAGAAATGAGAAGTTTTTTTTAATGGAGATTTATATGAAACATAACCGCATTAAGCTTCTTTAAAAGTTTTTAAAGCTTTATCTGAAATACATTATAATTATGAATGTATATTATATGTACACATACACTCACGCGCACACACACACACCCACATGATATTTTTACTGCGTAGTCGGAATCCGTGGACTTTAACAACTGGAAGTCGTAACGGTAGAATGCCAAAAAGTGACGAAGATGACGAAACAGGATTCCAACAAACGATCAATCTTTATTTTCACACATATCCAATTAGTTTAGCAGACACTTATTCAATCATAATTAAATATGATTAAGAAGCCTACGTCTTCTCAGATGCCTACGTCTTCTCGAATCTTATTTTGATCAGAAATTCGATTAGTATAATCAAAATACTGTTACGAACTTGGCACACACGTAAATAATTTTAATGAAATTATATGTAAATTATAGTATATCTTGTATAAGTAGTATGAAAAGCCTGAAAAAGCGAACCATAGCCGAAAAAAACTAGGAGATAGATTTAAGTCCCTTTAATATCTAGGTAAATGGTTGTTTTGCCAAATTGGCGAAATAGAGCCAAGTTGGAGGTGGCAATAAATCTTCAAAAGTAGCTAAGCTTGGCGATATTTGGTCTAATTCCCATGAAAATGTAACTGTATCCGACTGTATGTAATTGTAACAGTGTATGTCTCACAGTAATTTCGAGAAACATAAACTACTGTAAATTTCTCTGGCACAAATTTCTCTTTCCGGGGAAACCGTATGAGACTGGGAAGACATACAGTTATGCTTAGCTTAGATTATTAAGAGATCACGGTCCGAACTTTCGTTTTTTAACGAGCTTTGCATTGTCTTGTGTTCAATGTTCTTAGAAGTTTAAGTGCCAAATACTGATTGTACTCTGTCATAATGAGAAGATCGGTGAGAGTACTGTTGTGTGAAATGTTCCAGAACCGTGACTATATTTTAAAAATAAATTCCAGCGAGGTTTAGTCGGTTCTGCAGACATTCAGCCAATATTAGCACCTACGCACGTAACAATTTGGGCAAAAGTGGG
>KK113596.1:1120581-1140101 GCA_000611955.2 Stegodyphus mimosarum | reverse complement strand
AGATGACTTCATTTTAATGGACGATAACTGCAGGCCACATCGTGCTAACCTGGTGGAGGATTTCCTTTTCGAGGAAGGAATCGTACGAATGGAATGGCCAGCGTGTTCTCCAGACATGAATCCAATAGAGCACGTTTGGGACGCTCTAGGAAGACGAGTTGCTGGCCGCCAACCACCCCCACAAACTCTCCAAGAACTGGAAAGAGCTCTTCTGGAAGAGTGGGACAGAATACCCCAACTCGTGATTAATAACCTCATTGACTCCATGCCTCAAAGGTGTTCAACGTTGCTGGCCGACCGTGGAAACCATACCCCCTACTGAAAATGATTTCCTTTGAAGAAAACACCTTTTCTTATTCTTTTTTCTCATATGCACAAATTGTGTTTTTTTCCTTTTGTACACAAATGCGCAATAAAATGCATTTTATTCTCATATAGTAATATTTATTCAAGTATAGTATATTTATTCTCATATAGCCTACTACGTCTGTCGACCATGCATCAATCAGCTAAAAAGTTTCCCAGCCACAAAATCCACCTAAAACCGCAATATCCTTTAATTGTTTTGAGCAGTATATATATATATACGATGTATATATATGTATATATATATATACATATTGTTTCAAAAGAATATAGTAAAGTTAAATTAAATTTAAATAATGCTGTTGCGCAAATCAGTTCAGAGGTTTTGCAGTTAATAAAAGAAGTGACGCAATTGCTTGAAAAGCATTATTTACTAAGCAAGTGCATATGTACAGCTAAGCAGCGATTGATTAATTTTAGGTTTTAATTCTCTTTGCAAGCAGCGTAATGTAATTTGGAAAGATCTCGAAGTTGGAAGAAAATGTAAACTCGGGGGAGAACATCAAATTTAGAATAGTCAAATAGAACAGGCAAATCGACAACCCTGTATTCGTAAATTTTGTAAAATCTCAATCAATTTCGTGGGCAAAACGGGTCCCCCTTCATCAGGAGTAAAAAATTCTGCAAATCGATTATAGCATATCATGTCATAAATAGCATAAGTTTTATGCGAAATAGCTAAATAAATAGGTATAATAATAGAAATAAATTACTAAATAGAAATAAATAGCTGTATACGAAACTTTAACCCCCTTTTCGTTTGGCCAATATAACTTAAGTGTATTAAATGATCGCATATCTCTTTCTTGATTTGTAGAATGTTTTGCTCCTGATGAAGGGGCACCCGTTTTGCTCTCGAAATCGATTGAGATTTTACAAAACTTACACCGAATACAAGGTTGTCGATTTACCTGTTCTATTTTTCCACGTCGGCGTGATTCTCACAATTTAGAATAGACAATTTTGAAGTTACCAATTATTTCTTAACGTAGCCATCGTATTTTATTATATCTTACACACACACGCACACGCACGCACGCACGCACGCACGCACACACACACACACACACACACACACACACACACACACACACATGTATATAGATTGGTATAGCAGATTGCAATTAAAGAGACAGATGAACAGCTAGATGTCACAGCAGCCCCGTATACAAGATTCCAACGTTCTGAGGCTATACTTTAATGTCTAGTACGGACATAGTACAGGCATAGTACAGACGTAACGGAAAAAATTCTTTTAAGAATTCATTTTAAATCCATTTGACAATCCGTTTTGGAACAAAATAGTCCTTTAGTCTGTCCATACGTACAGACGCCAGGCAAAAACCGTCCACCAAATGGATTCGAAAACTATCAAAATGGGTATTTCCGTTGAAATATGACACCTAAAGTTTTCACGATTGAGGAAGGAATATCGTTAATTCTTTTTCAAACGCGCTAAAATCGCAGAGAAGCGATTTTTTGGCAAGAAATTTTGTTCCTGCAGTCTGTTTCCGTAAGCAACACACTGTTTTTTTAATGTGGAAAATCGTTAAATTAATATGCTTTAATGATTCTCATTTTAAAAAAAGGCAAAACTTTATATCCTATTTTTAGACATAAAATTTTAAAATCACAAACTTCAAATAGTCAAGAAAAGATCGAGGGATTTCAAAAGGTCATTAAAAATTCAAAGCTTAAGTTACAATTTCCAGCCATTGAAAATATTTTTTTCTGTTGCATTCGATAGGGCAAACAGTAAAATTCTGATATATTTAATTTGCTCCCTCACCGAAAATATGCGCAAAAAATTGATTAAACGTTAATTAAAGAAATATCGAAATCGGATTTTGTAAAGATCTCTTCATCACGTTGCGTTGTCATCGACCAATAGTGTGTGTACATAATTTAAACTCGATAGTTTATCAAAAAGTAAGTTAAAAATCGAGACTAGCAGTAAAACACCATGACTGAACTAAATAGAAGCTTTTAAAAATCGAAATAACACCCCAATGCATTACCTTTTGGCACCATCAGCATGGTAAAAATCAAGTGCTGAGAACTTTTAGTCAAAGATTGAACTGTAGAAATAAGAGCAGTTATTATCGTAATAGATCACTTAACAACAAAAGACAGTTCATAAATTTTCATTAGCGATGTCAAACTTTGCCGTTAATCATCAAGTGTCAAATTTCATTGCACAAGGCAGAATTTATTCGTATGGTTCGTACATTTCCTTAGCATTTATTATCTTTTAGTAGGTTCTTACTTTTATTCAAATTTTCTTGGCAAATGTTTCTTCTTAAAATGCGTTACTTCCTTAATCTATCATTTTCATTTATATTTTACATTAAAATAATTTTTTTTTACATTTTAACTAACCAATATCTAATAGTTTGAGCTTTATAAATTAAAGAAATACTTAATTTATACTAAATTATCCAGTATTTTATTAAACATAAATCTACATCGTTATATTAATAAATCAATGCAACGTTTTAGGCATTTAAATTTTTATTTTAAAATTTAATTATCGTTAAAAATACCTAAAATTCCCTCCCTCCTCCGAAAACAGAACAGGATAATGATTACATGTTATTTTAAAAATATGTAAATGACGTAAACATTCTGATCGCATACTTCATTTCAGTTAATATGTCTAGTTTTCAGCACAACATGGAACTTTCTTATACCATAAACTGTGCTTACCAGCGGCTGAGCGGTAAAGTGACTGAATACTGGTAGTTCGGTCCGAGGGTCGTATCCTGCGAACGGGCTGGCTGCACGGGCCTTTTCGTGGTTTTCCCCTTGTGTAACATATATACGGGTCAATTTTCCTTAGAAACTCCTCCAAGAAGGCCTGCCTGCCCTTAGACAGATAGCGTTCCAGGCTTTGTCGTAATCAAATAAACCAAACTAAACTGTGCTTATTAGTATGAATTTCAAATAATACGAATATTTAAAAAAGTTATATTAACTTTTAATCATTAACAAATGCACTTATAATATTTAAATTCCCAAGGTTGTTAAGCAGTTAATAATTTGAAAGATAAATTAAAGAACTTATGTCATGCGAAACAACAATGTTCTGGAAACCGTTATTTGCCGTTTCATGCAGAAGATAACTTAAAGATACAGTAAACGACGCTTAATGGGATTACGGTCTCTGTTATCATTCGGATATGGTTACTGAATAACGGAAGTCTCGTCTGTTCGCATTTGCAAAACATGGAATATACATCTCTTACGGCAGCCAACAAGTTGGTTAATTTCATCAAAATATTACAAAATAAATTTTTTTAACAGAAGTTGTAGGGTTACGCTTAGTTCAATTAACCAATTATTCAAATTTTTGTTATCTTTTCTGAAGTCCTCAATTTACCATCGCATTTGCCCGCCAGGATACCAATTTAAGGTTAAAAGAAGTGAGTATTTAAACGGGTAAATCCTAGACTTCATTCAGAGAAGCGTTTTCGCTAGCCAGCGCACGTTACGCGTCTGTCCTTGCTGCTACGTGAAGTTGCTGATACGCCTTTTTTGACCATATAAATAATTATCACGCCGGGTAGGTTGTCGAGTCAACCTAGTTAGCCATAACTTAAAGTGCTAGTCCAGCAGTTCTCTTTAGACTTGAATTTATTGTGTTACAATTAAGTTCCACCGCAAGTTGGGGGTATTATTGTAAAGCACGAAGTACGTGCCTTTCTTTTCACAGTAGAGAATAATAAAAGAGTTGTTTTCACCCTTCTTCTGTGCTGGTATTATTTCACGCCTGTGCGAGAAGTCGCCAGATTCCTTAGCAGAATCTAGTAGAGTGTATGTGGCCAAGAAAAGATCCTATAAAGTACCGTGTTCAGATAAAATATGAATTCACCAAATAAATTCAAAATAGATTATAAAATTGCTAAGCGGCAGAAAAATATCGCAAAGTATCGAATTAAGTCGACAGACAGCTTTATTTCGATTTTAGTCAACCACTTAAAACTAGGCAAAAAAATCTTTTGTTTGATATAGATTTTCAATAACTCTATTGAATTTTAAGGCGATGAAACACAAACCCCTCTTCTGGTAGTACAAAAAATTTTCTGCGTAATTTTCCCCCCTTGAAAACATCTCTGCCAAACTTAAGTCACATTTTTGCCTAATTTTAAACTTTACATTGGCATATTCTGTTCCAATGAGAGATGCCTTCCGAGTATTATGATTAGGGGTACATAATCGTCTAAATAATTTCCAGAAATGTTACGAACAGTTCAAAAATGAACTTTTATCTTAAAGTTGTTGTGAACAGTTCATAAACAAATTTTTGCTTTTCCTAGTTAAAGTACTATGAAATTACGTATTTATATGTTTCTGCTGATATATGTCCTGATATATTTCTAGCTGTATTTATATTATTAAGTTATTTCATTTTAATTGCTCTTTTGATGTATATTTTTCTCATCTTTTACTATTACCATTCGCTTAATCAAATATCAAATGCGGTACAGCGGCTTCTGCTGTATTACGTTCGCAGAATGCTAACATTTTCCAAGATGTGTGGATGATAGATGAATGGTAACGTTTAGTTACGTAACGTAACGTAAAAATGAAAACGTCCAGATTGATTCACTTCTACTTTCCGCAGCGAAAATTCAATGATGAGCATGCCAGAACATAAAGCATATCCAGTTTTGCTGTCAAATTACTTTTCCTCAGTCACTGCATATATTCTTCTTCATCTTAGGAAGGTCATATCGATCGATTAGAGCCATTTTTCTTGTCAGGTTTGATAGATTAATATATTCTGTGAAGCTGATCCTCAACGGAAGGGAAATTTTTTTTTCGCCTTAAGCGGAACGAAAATGTGGGCAATAGAGTTAGCCACAAAGTAAAGTGATTTTCGAAGAGATTTTTTTTTAAAATTATTTTATTTAAACCCAATATCGGATAAAAATATCAGTATTGAAAAATGAAGATTTTGAATAAGTATATCCTCAAATAGATTTTAAATAAATTTTTGCCTCAGGAAGATATGTGCAGTCAGATGTCTTCCGAGTGTTACCTGGATAACACGTTACTCCAGTTATAACGTTTGTTTCCCAAAATAGTTGCCAAACGTTTTGTTACCGATCTAAATCAATCCGTTTTCCTTTCCGGAAAAAGTGAATTTTTACTTTAATGACGTTACTTTGCTGTTATGCAGGAAATCATTTAGATTTCCAAGGCTTATTCGCCTGAGAGATTTCCACAGCATATACGTCAATGTCTTGAATTATTTTAACCGTTATGAAAAAATAAATTAATTAAAATTAAAATTAATTAAAATTTAATCAAATAAATTAAAACAACATTTGACAAATAAAGTTTTGTGCCATGTTAAACCTATGGTGAAAAATGCCGAAAAACTTGAAAGTTTAAAGAGCTAGACTTTTCGGATCAGCCCAGGTAATGAGTGAGTGGCGAATTAAGGGGGAATAAACATTAAAGGTGCAACCAGCGTTCTTGTAGATACCTCATTTCGAATTTAGCTCTACGTTATTCTTAAGGGGAAAACTGTGAGGAACCTTGGACTTCGTTGTTGTTGTTGCTATTGACTAATGCTCTAAGCCCACGAAATTCTCCGTGGCAAGGAGAGCAAGATACGCCTGCCGTTAGCACTTTACAGGTGAGATTGCGATTTAAATCAGTTCCGGCCCCAATTTTGATGGAGAGCACCCCGGGGTCGAACGGGTCCGAAGGTCGCTCACCTCTCTTCCCTTACTACCAACTTCTCGAGAGGGTTTTCGGCTCGCCGCATATTTAGAGTGTGCCCATGCCGCACGGACACATACATTTACAAACAACCATGCCTTCTATGGGATTCAAACTCGTGTCCTTCGGCCCGACAGTCAGCGACGCTACCCACTGTACTGGCTGAGCGGTCTGGAACTTCGTATCTCAGGAACTAAGGATGACATTTTACAGGAATACTCAAGAGGTACCCTACCCCTAACTATATCATCCCGTGCTTCACTATCAGAGGGAGAGTTTTTCAGAAAATAGGCTGCAATAGCTTGAGATTTAATAATATGATCAAGATGAAATTTTACAAACGTACTCGAGACTCATAGAAAATTTTTAGTAAAAACTTCGAAAAGGGCTGTTGTCGAGACATCGCATACCAAGCATCATTTAATCTTAATATTATGGGAAAAAGTGTTGAATTATGTCTTAAACTGGAGATTACGAATAAAACGATTTTAAAGACACCAGTCTTAGAAATTTGAAACTGTTTCATATTTTATGCCTTAGTCGGGATATTACTTATTTTACAACTAATTAATCACTTTTATGAATTTAAATGTTTTATGCACTTTTTGTGATATGCAATGTATATGCTATGCAATATATTATATACTTATATATGTATATATGCAATATATAAATTATATATGCAATATATTATATACTTGTATATATATGCTATGCAATATATTATATACTTAGTTAAAAATTTATCATTTTCCAGAATTTTAAGCTATAACATCAGTCTCCAAGATATTGTTACGAATTAGTTAGATATTTTTAATAGAATTAAAATTTGAATTGTTTCATTTCCTAGTGCGAAGCAGTGCGTGACAAATTTTTAGAGAAAGATACGGCCGAAAAGTAAAAATGCGAGAACACGTGCGTTTAACATTGAATAAAATTTTATCTCGGTAATTGAAATTTAATTTGAATAAATGTAATTGACTATGCCGTAACTGCAATTCTACTCTTTTTGCTTCATAGAAATCGCTAGAACTGTCTCACGCGGCCGCTTTAAAAAGCTATAAAAGCCGGAGACAAACATCTTAGCTTTCAAGTTTTTTAGTGAATTGTTGTTGTTTACTTAGTTGCTATGATTTTGCTCATCGGATTAACTTTCTTTGCGCTTTGGGTTGCATTTTATTTAACATTATAGTAGTTTAAAATATAACTACTGATTATATTGAGTGATATTGTGATATTGTACGAATATCTTTGAGGAAAAATCTAGCGTTTTGTTATATTTCTTGCGATAAGAATAAATTTTATTAACTTTTTATCGGACTTGTGCATTCAATCTATTACGAATCCGAACGCGCGCAACAATATATTTTGATGTCAAGAATTACCATGTAGGTTTTCCGATTCCCAATGCTTTGTGTTTAAAAACGCATCAGGTAAACATAATACGAGATAAGAAATTATTTTTGAAATTGACGATTTTTATCGGGTTATAATACATTACATGTGTATTATTTGTGTATGTGTGATACTAGTTACATGTATGTGCGATACTAGTTATAATACGCTACATGTGATTTTTTTGAATAATTGTAATGCATAAATGCTAACGCAAACCCCAAAACGCCGAGAGTCACTTTATGAGGCCTCCCTGTTTCATTTATAAGACTGAAATCAAGAACTATAATCTGTCACTTTGAAAAACGAGACTCAAGGTCGTTTTCCGACCTTCGACTTGCCTTGTAAGCGTAGGAACGACAGCGCAGGAAATGGTTCCAGTCGACTGTTTATTTCACTCCATTCTCTTTCCTTTTAGCTTGTATCGCTTCATGAAAAGCGCATGAGTGAAATCTGACTCTAACTGCAGTATCAGGTGAGGTGGGCGAAAAAGCGCTGCTAGGTGATTCGTTACGATTGCAAATAGGGAAGGGTAGAAAAGACCTTGATATGCCTATTTTAAAGAAATAGACTATAGTGTTTTCAATACTCGAATTTTGTGTTCTGGTCAAGTAAAAATTGTTGTCATTTCACTTGTAAGGAATATTTGTTACAAGCGTCGCGCGAGGGTTCCAGAAAAGAAAATGAGTGAAATGATAAAAAACAATTAAGCCTTTCTTCCCGCAAATTAATTAAGTGTAGAAATATATATGTATATAGTGTCAATTTATGATAAAATAATAGCATAGCTAGTTCTCCCTCTGCTGATTGGTACTGTTGTTTTGAATGATTCTCTCGTTAATTATATTATAAGGTATTTCTCTCGCCATCTTGGCGTGCCTTCGTGGTGTAGTGGTCAGCAGCTCGGCGCGTATTCAAAAGTTCTGACGTTCAAGTTCCGGCGAGGGCATTGCTCATTTTTCGTCTCTCCTGCTTCTAAATAACCTAATGACTGTATAGAGGCGCCCGAACTAAAAAAAAAGATGGTGGATGATGATTCTCAAACACCAAGATTTAGCAATTGGGTCTCCTGATTTCCAGTCGCCCTTTAAAAGTGAGAGTATATAAGGCCTTGCTCCCGTTACCATAGCATGCCTTCGTGGTGTAGTGGTCGGCACCCTCGGTGCGTATTCGATAGGTCTGTGGTTCGAATCCCGGCGAGAGCATTGCACATTTTTCATTTCTCCAGCTTCGAAATAACCTAGCGTCTCTACAATTCAACTTTAAAATCTATGTCATGAATGACTAAGAATTAACTCTTCAATTAGTAAGCCAATAATAGATCAGGTGCTAAACTGCAATTTAAATAAGAGGATCAGATTACACATTTTTTTCGCTTTTCATTTCGACTTCGTTGTTCGAACTAAAGGAAGTATTCTAATCACGAAAACTTCCGGGTAGGATATTTCAAAGAAACTACCCATTTTGACAGCTATCGAATGCAACTTAACGATGCTTTTGTCTGAGATCTGTACGTAAGGGCAGAATAAAAGACTTACGAATTATTAAACGGATTTAAAATAATTACAAAATGAATTATTAAACGGATTTAAAATGAATTCAGAAGATAATTTTTTTCGTGGCATACATGTATCTCGTATAACTCTGAAACGAGTAGCCTCAGAACGTTGACATTTTGTATGTAGTACTGCCATAACATGTAGTTGTGCACCTTCTTTTTGGTTGCAATCGCCGCACTAAAAGTATATATAATATATATATCCACTCTGTTACTCTGCCCAATGAGCTCAGTTTTTTTCTATTCTTATGTGTTGGTAAATTGTTAATTTTTGCTTTAAAAGTGATTGAATTATCTTGTTCTTATCTTCCGGTTAAGGTTTTTATGCCTTCAGTTAATCTGCATGCAATAGTTGTAGAATCATCAACAATTTAAAAGTTGTTTAAGTGAGGCAAAGCCTAATTTTTTTTTTAACCATAACAGCTATGTTTGTTTACATTTGAAACTTAGCAGAATAGTGAATTAAGTCTTTCTGCAACAGTATCATTTTGCTGAGTGAGACCAAAAAGAAACTTTTAGTTTTGTCCACGGAAAAATTTGCCGTTTTATTTGCTGGCCGAATTGCTTGTTTTTGTGTAGAAACTGTAATTATAATTGTAAAAACTGTTTTTTAATTGTTTAACTGTATTTGGTGTTTTATGCTTTTATATATCTTTCAATTTTGAATAAAAATATTTTGAGTTTTTATGTATTTTGTTGCCTTGCCGCGAAGTGAGAACTGAATTAATTGAATGAGAATATGAGGAAATAAGTTTAAATGAATTCCAGGAAAATATGCGTAATTCAATGTTCCATACAAGGAATTCATTTTGTTCACACATCAGCTTTTTGTTTAGGTTTTTGCTAAGCATTTAATTTGTTTGATTTTATATCCGAAAGCGATGAAACAAAAATAGCATAACTTTATTTCTCAAGGCCAGTGATTTATAAACATAAACAATAAATCTAAGACACCTCAGTTACTTTCTTAACAAAGAACAACCAAAAAACATCTTTTAAAAATTAATTCAGTGTTCTTAAATGTTAACATTAGTTGAAGATTAAATAATTACATTTTTATCTTAACTCACACCGTTGCTAAGTGAGGCCCTCTTAATTACCTCCTAACAGTGTTGGCTTTCACATCCTTTTGTGGTTTTTGTTCTTCATTTTCCTCTTTTTGCATTGGAAGGTTTTTTTCAATGGAACTTGGAAGTTATCTTTGGCGCCATTTCTTTTGTTAAGTGTTTCCGATTGTTTTTCTGTAGTCTTCTCTGTTTATTTAACAAAGTGAAATGCTCTGATTTATTTAATTTTTTTAAAAAAACTTTTGGGTGTGTCTGTGCTGATAAAAATCTTGTGATGTAAGTAAAAAGAGATCGAAGGCACTCAAGGTTAGCGCAGATAAGGAGTTACCTAATCAAAAAATTTCTTTATAAAGAACTGTAACTAATTAACAGAATTTTTCACAATTTGAAGTACTTTGTTATTCTGTGATTTTTGTTTGATTTCCTGTATTTCGGGATAATGAAACTTCTATATCGCTATCTAACCTGTACTTTATTTTATTTATTCACATGATTCTAAAAATAAAACGACTATTTACATGCATAATTGTATTAATTTAATATCGGAAGCACAAAAATTAATAATAATTAAAATAATGTATTTAAAAAATTAAAAATTCAGAATTTAGAAAGTTTTTTGGTTTTGCTTCTTTAGCAGGTTATTTCAAAAATCTAATGTCTGTCTTTTTCACATCGATACTTATGAATTTAATTGAGGATTTTCACTTATCAATCTTTGTGATGCTTCCATCTGGTAGCCCTAAAGCCACCATCCTTGAAGATGAAATAGGGTTCTAAAGCTTCTTATGTTTCACCCTGGATAAAGATTACTGCACTACAATGCTTGCTCATATATGTCGTTACTGGCTTCTGATTTGCTCAAAA
Source organism: Stegodyphus mimosarum (assembly GCA_000611955.2). Taxonomy (NCBI): domain Eukaryota; kingdom Metazoa; phylum Arthropoda; class Arachnida; order Araneae; family Eresidae; genus Stegodyphus; species Stegodyphus mimosarum. The sequence goes on along the minus strand of KK113596.1, from coordinate 1,129,121 downwards.
GCAACTACTCAGAAACCATTACGCGAAAATTCACTTAAAATTTGTAGAGTGAGAAAACACATGTTTGCAATGCTTTATAGGGGATTTATTTTTTACCGCGATATTTTGTACAACGATATTTTAAAACTGTGAAGTTTCGGTGCCGCTTTGTTTTCTACCACGATGATTAAAAACTGCGATGATTTCTCCTTGCTTTCCTTCGATGTTTCGTAACTCGACATTTCTCCCTTGCGTTAATTTCTCTGCAACGCTTTTGTTTCGATATTTTCGGCGGGTACCAGAAACTTTGTCCTTTTCTTGCCAACTTAATCGCACAAACGCACATTTTTATTATTAACAGCTTTCGTTAAATATGTTCCTTTTCTGAACGTTTCTAATAATTAATTGAAAATGCTATGATTTTGAAGGAAAGGGATATTCTCATGGCAGATTGTAAATTTAATAGTTATCTTCATTGACTTCAACTTAATCAATAGAATTATCTCATTCTTATCTGAGGCGCTATTTCATACATTAAATGTCTTATTTATACCTCAGAGTAGCAGTTAGTAGTCATAGTATCTTATTGAAACATAGTGTCTCAGTTTAGTTACAATGTCTTATTAACCTCTGTTATTAAATAATGAAGAACCTGTATGTATGACAAAAATGGTAGCACCCAAAGCTACCAAACTTTGAACACGAGTAGTCCTTCACTTGAACATGAGTACTTCGAAGTTCCTGATGCTTTCAGCTTCTCCTAGCCCAATTTGACTAGCAGCAGCATGGCTTAGCTCTTCTTTCTCTGTAGGTTCTTCTGTTCTCATTTATGACATCATGATGATTCTCAACACATGCCTACTACTGTAAAGCTTCTCGCATATATACGATTGCTTCTCATTTCGAATCTTCCCTTATCACTTCCTGCAATACATTAGAAAACTGTAAATGTTCGAAAAGAGATCTATCAAGTTATCCCAGGCTAGCGACTGGGACCCGTCAACAGCGAAGCACATTTCGCCTGAACTGAGAAATAGATTTATTACAGAAACAGTTTATTATTTAGATATGATATTTAGATATGACAGTTTATTATTTAGATATTTAGTTATTGTATCTTGGTAATATTAATGATAGCTTATTTATGTCTATAGCTCCGTGGCACTTGGTAGACACTAACAAAATTTTATTAAAATCGAACAAGTAATGTTAGAGATACAGCGAATTTAGAGGCGCCGCGATTAAACAAATTTTCATTAAAATGGAAGAATCTTTTTGTTCTGTAACTCAATATTTCGTTATTGGATTCAAGACAAGGCGTGGAAACCTTAAGTAATTGTTAGAATTTTACAATGTTTTGATCGTTTAATAAAGCAACTAAGAGTAACCGGTTGGTCGGTAAATAGGTAAATAACGTTTCGTTACATCGGTTCTTGATTAATGGATATTGGGGAAATACTGCAGCAGATTTTGTTAGTGAAATGGAATGAGTTAATTATTGGGCACAATGGAGGGAATGTTATGTGTAATCCTTTAATTTAAGTCAGGTGGTTGTTTAAGTTACCTTTGATTAACATTGTATGAAGGCGCTCGATAGCTTACGGATATTTCATTAAATTGGAAGTTATATACATTTAGTTATTCAGAAAAGTAGCCATTATCTATTTTGCTGTATCTATGTTTGCTAAAGATTGCGTTGTAAAGTTTAGTTTAATCAACAGGTTATTTCTTATGTTGAATCTTTCTGTTATCATTCTGTTTACTCTATTCTTCGAGAAATAAAAAATGAAGTGAGTTAAAATAAAAAGTGAAAGTCTAAGTTTATATATACATAGAATTGATAAATTCGATCTACTGTGCTGAAACTCATTTGCTGTTGCTTTGTTTTTAGCACTTTTCTACGAGCTGGGGAATTTATATTTGGTTTAATCTGCATTAATAGTCGTGTGGTAGCTGAGACAAGTTTTTAATCTTCAAATTTAAACACTGACTTATAAATAAATTGTATCATTGTTGTTTGTTCAGTCTGAAAAAAATCTTTGTTAGGTAATTTGTTAAGGCTTTAGTTTCCTAAAGTTGTGAGAGGAAGTTAAAATAACTGTTTAAATTGCATTTTTACTTCCTTGTACGAAGGAAGGATTGTAATCGCCAAAAATTTCGAGTATCATATTTCAACCAAAATGTCCACTTTGATCGCTATCGAATGAATTTAACGATGTTTTTGCGTGACATCTGTACGTAAGGACAGAATAAAGGACTCTTTTACCCCCAAAAAGTTATAAAACTAATTTAAAATGGATTCAGAAGAGATTTTTTTCGTGGCGTCTGTGCGTACGTACGTATGTATATACTATCCCGCATAACTCAAAAACGAGTAGCATCAGAACGTTGAAATTTTGTATATAGGACTTCTATAATACTTAGAAGTGTACCTTCTATTTTAGTTGCAATCAGCGGCACCAAAGTTATATACATATATGTATACATATATATCCACTCTGTTACTCGGCCCAGTGAGCTCAGTTTCTTTATTCTTATATCTTTATAAACTGTGCATTGTTTGCTTAAAATATGGTTGAATTATGCTGTTCTTATCTTCCGGTTAAGGTTTTTAGGCTTTTAGTTAACTTGCATGTTATAGTTGTAGAATTATCAACAATTTAAAAGCTGTTTAAGTGAGGCTAAGCCTAATTTTTTCTGCTAAGAAGATTGCCACATTTGTTTACATTTGAAACTTAGCAGAATAGTGAATTTTTTGTCAATGTAGAGAAACTAAGCTTCGCAACAACAAAGTAACGTCTTCTTTTATTATTGCGAATTAAATTACGCTTAATCCATTCTGAAATTATCATTTAAGTTATTAAATTATCCCATATATTGACTCAGCACCGCGTCCACAACAAATTAAGTGTTTCTACAGCTTCAGTGCCTTTTTGCCGAGTAGACCAAAAGTAAACTTTTTGTTTTGTGCACCGAAACATTTGCCTGCTTGCCCGCTGGCCGAATTGATTGTTTTTGCTTAGAAACTGTAATTTTAATTTAAAAAATTTAAACAAATTTTTAAAATTGTATTTGGTGTTTTATGCTTTTCTATATCTTTCAACTTTTAATATAGATATTTTGAGGTTTCATGTATTTTTGCCTTGTCGCGAAGTTAGAACTGAATTAATTGGATGAGAAATATATCTCTAATAAAATTCGAGGAAATAAGTTTAAATGAAAGACAGGGAACTACTGGGTGAGCAGCTGTGTCCCTAAGAAGACTTTCAGCTTTATTGCTGACTCAGTGGGATCATATTTTTTTAAATTTTACAGCTGTGAAATTTGGATATATACATTAAATCATTTTACATACATAAATACATAAATAAATACATTATACATAAATAACTATTAAATCATTATACATAAATATATACAGTAAAAAAGTTATAAGAAATATTTTGATACATATATATATACATTAAAATTCATTAATTCTAATTTGAAAGTTCTGTAACAGCTTCTGAGATGAAATATCTTCAATCTTGGATTGACTTTATGTTCCTTTTAAGTGATCACAGTTTTCTATTAGATAGTTGATTAAGTTATGCAGTTTATTACGAAGGAAATGACTTTTAAGAAGTTGTTTCAACCAGATTTGTGCGCTGACGGCTGTGAAGGGTCGAAAGTGGAGATCTTTGGTTATTGAGCATTCGAACATATAATGATCTATTGTTCCTGTTGCCACAGATGCAGTTGTCAGTATGATGGAAGCCAAAACGATGAAGATATGAAATAAAAGGTCCATGTGAAGTAAGGAAATAAGGAAGTAAGGAAGCTATTAAATGCCAAGAATAAGTATGCACGTCTCTCTGTATTGTCTCTTGACCAATTTGCATTCCATTGTGTTATTAAATCTTTTTGATTTTAATAATGAAATAGGATTTGGAAGGGGCAAAAATATTGGAATAGTATTATTGTTTGTTGCCTCTGTTGCTAATGTATCCGCTATTTCGTTTCCGAATGTTCCTTTGTGAACTTTTGTCCAGTGGAGTTTTGGCTTATATTCTTTATGAAAATTAGCAATAGGAGTTGTATGTCTTGGACTAGAGGTGATTTAGTTTTACCTGTTATTGATTGCATGCTTGAGACACTGTCAGAATTATGATGCTGGTTATTGAAAGTTGCTTTGCATAAACTATGGCTTCCCTTATTGCTAGTAATTCAGTTTGAAATATTGAATTAATTTGAATCATTTTTGATTTCCCAGTATGTTTGAGTTTATTGTTATGTAGGCGCTTTTGATCCGTCTGTATAAATTTTGATTTGAAAACTATTTATGCTTAAATTTGATATTATATTTTCCGAATGAAATTGATTTGGATGAAGTTTTATATTTTAAGTTCTTCATAATTTTCTGGAAGGCAGGTATTGGAATTGTAGGCACTTTTCTCTCTTAGACGTGCGACTTTTGCTTTAGTTGCTTCTTTTTGAAGGGTTAAATTTATTGGAGGAATGCCTGAGATAATCTGTAGAGCACTGGTGGTTGTTGTTCTATATGCTTTGGTAATTGTAAGTAGAAAACGACCTTGAATTGAGGTTAACTGTCTTATTGCGTGTACAATGAGTTCTGTGCCCCAAGTAGACGCGCCATGAAGAAGAATCTTTTCTATGACAGTTGTATACCATATTTTTTGATATTGTAAGATATTCCCCAAATGTTTGCAGTTGTTATTTTTATTGCGTTTGACAGAATGAGAAGATTAGTTTTGATATATTTGATATGAGGATGCCATGAGAGTCTATTATCGAGCATGATACCAAGATATAGTAATGAGTTCTTTGTTGCTATTTTTACTTGTGCTATTTTAACAATGGGATTTCGGAGGTTTCTAAGCTTGGTATCCGGTTTTGATATGCAGAGAGCTTTGCTTTTGAGGACTGAGATTTTTAACTGAAAATTGTCTGTCCAGTTCTTGAAAATTTGTAGAAAGTATTTCGAATTTCCTTCTATTTGTTTGCAACTATTGCCTCAGACTATTAGTAAGAAATCGTCAGCGTAGGCTTGTGCGTGGATGTGAGGGATATTGCCGAAGGTTATTAAGATTCAATTTGTTATCAAGTTCCAGATAGTTGGGCCCAAGCAAGATCCTTGTGGGCATCCTTTTGTGATATTAAATGTATTGATTCCAGAATTTGAAGTATATTGAAGAGTTTTATTATGAAAGTAGTTCTTTAGTAGTAGAAATAATTGCTTTGGATAATGGATAGATTTGAGTATATTTAATGCATCTGCCCAGCGCACTGTATCAAATGCTGCTTGGATATCGAGTACGATTAGTAAAGAATGATTGTTTTGATTTCTATTAGTATGAATTATCTGAAGCAATTTTTTAAAAGCATGGTCCACAGATTTATATATGACAAATCGAAATTGGTGTGAATGGATAATATTGTTGGCATAAAGATGACACTGCAGTCTTGAAAGTATAAGTTTTTCCAGAAGTTTTCCAAGTGTGGGTAGTAAGCAAATTGGTCTAAAAGATTTCGGATTATCTGGAGGCTTATGTTTTTTTTAAAAAGATAACTATTTCTGCTTTCTTTAATATTGTAGGAAAAGAGGCTGTTTTACAGCAGGCAGTAATAAAAGAATATAAGATATTATTGTTAGCCCTTAAAAATTTGTTTTAATATGATATTATCTATACCATCTGGTCCAGGAGCTTTCTTAGGGTTTAAAGCTTTTATTATATTTTCTATTTTCATAATGGTTGTAGAATTATCTCTTGCATTTTGTTCTTTGCTATTGAGGGCTTCTGAGTTTAAATTTGGTAGTGTTATTTCTTCTTCTTGACGGAATAATTCCATTAATATTTTAGTAATGATATCATTTGATGTAGTTGCGCCTGGAAAACCTGATATAGAGAAATGAGACGGAGTATATAGACTTTATTATGTGCTATTTTAAAAACTGTTCCATTAGAGTTCTGTGAGGTTTGAACAAAATTTTTTCCGACTTGTAATTTTGGCTATTCTAATAGTTGTTTTATAAATGAATCTTGCTTTATTGAATTCTACTTTCTCTTTCGTTCTTTATTCAGGGAGCTTGCTTGATTTATATATTCTTTTAAAGGCTCTAACTTTGCTTCTTTCTGTTGACAAATTTTGGTTCCACCAGCTTAGTTTGAAATTTTTAGATGTTGAATTTTGTTTATAAGAAGTATTACAGATATCTATTATTGTACTGATGAGATGTTCTGTAGTTGTATTTACTTCCTCTTTTGTATTTGACGAAATAAAATTGTTTATAAGGCCTTGTGATTTTTCTTTTAATTTCGATTTGAAAGTGCTATGTCCTCCATATGAAGTTTTGTATCTTCTTTTAACCGTATAACATAATTCAGGTACTATTTGAGAGGTTATATATTGGTGATCGCTTAGTGATGTTTGGTGAAGGATTTTCCAGTTTGTAATTCTTGATGCCAGTTCTGGAGTTGCTATTGTTAGATCAATCCAATTTTGTGCTGTAAGAGTGAAAAAGGTAGGTGGACTATTTGAAGTATTCATTATTGCTAGATGTCTCTGTTGAATGAATTCCAGTAATATCTATCCTCTATTGTTTTCTATATTTGAATCCCACACTGGACTATGTGCATTGAAATCTCCTGATATTAAATGCTGACATGTTAATGGAAGTGGAAATGAGTCGAGTCGACTTCTTGGAGAATTGCTTGGATGATTAAAGATGGAGGTGCATATACCGAGGTAAATTATATTGAGAAATTTGATGCCTCGAGCTTGATTGTTGCAGTATGGAAAGATGTATGAATTATTATAGGCGTCAAAGGCCCTTATAGGCTTCAAAGGCCCGCAATAGATTATTAAAGATTTGGTTGAGTGTGACAACAAGGTAAAGAGTCCTGAAGGAAGTACTAGTTTTCGTGAAGGTGGAACGTAGGGTTCTTGAGCTAGAATTGTCTTTTTTCTTCTTGTGCTATTTTAAACGCGTGAGGTAATGTAATTTTGGCTCCCTAAAGATCAATTTGTAGTATTTTAAGTGATGAATTATTGATAAATTATTTGCTTGTAGAATGAGAGGTTGGATTTATAGAAAGGTCTTGTTGAGACATTAGTAGAGTGTTTTTGAAACTATTTTTTTGCACTTCCTGTTTGTAGCTTGAGCAATTGACCTCGTTAGCGGCATGATGAGTGTCGAAACTTGTATTGTTAAATTTTTTATTGACAATACAGTTAATGCAAGAGGGGCAGCTGGCATATCATTCTGAGATGTGATAGTTCTCTCCACAGTAGAGGCAGTGGATCTAAAAATTGCAATTTATTTCGTTATGGGAAAAATCCTTGCAGTTGCCACATCTTTTTACGCCCTAATACTCTGAGATATGGATGGATCTCCATTCTATTGACATTTGTTTGCTGTCCATAAGGCATTCAAAAGCTGATGGTGCGCATTATATTTATTATCCACTTATTGGAGGTTCCACTGATTTCTAGGTTTCTAAATAATGGTTTAAAGGAGTGGTCAGGTAAATTAGTTGTTGAATACAAAATATTTAATATATCATCATCTTCATTGTAATTCAATGGGATATTGTGTAGATTGCATTTAGGCAGTTTCGACATAGAGATTTTAATGTCAATATCTTTTATTGGACTATTTTTGATGATTTCTTGTAAATGAAAAATATCGGCACTATTATCACATTCTATTACTATGCCTCCTCTTTTCATTTTAACTATTTTCTTAATCTTGATTTGTAGTTTGTTTAGTGGAATATATTTATCCAGGTCGTCAAATATTTGTTCGTTGTTGATATTTCCTTTGGGGTACAGTAGTAGCGCAGTTGTCGGATTTCTTCCTTTGAATTTCTTTTCTGTATTGGGTTCTGTTCTTGTACTTACTATTGTTTGGATGTGTTTTTGGTGATGAGTTCGAGTTGGTTCTTGAATACAGGCTGTCTTGATAATCTAGATTTTTTTAGGCATTGAGGGTGACATATTCCGTGGGGATTTTGGAGTTGAAGACACATTCGTATATTGATGGACTGGAGAAATGATATTTTGACTTTGTTCTATCATACTAGATGATGAGTCTGTTATTACTTGGTACACGCTATCTTGCGTATTGTTCAGTTGAATGGATTTATTAGTTGTTTTGTCTCTTTCATATTGAGTATGAATGTTCTTTGTGGATACTGCTATTTGTTCTGATTTTTCTTCGTTTTGGGTAGGAGGTTTAGAGAATCTTAAAGCAGCATTTTTGAGTTTATGAAGAATTATTTTTAGTTTTTCTTGTAATTTTAAAGGTATTACATATTTTCCTTTCTCTCTGTATTTAACTATTTTCAATCTACTTTCAAACTAATTATTTATGAAATCAGTATTATTGCTGATAAGGTGTGCATCTATTTGGGTCGTATCATCTAAGAAGCTAAAGTCAAATTCTGACATCGTGTCAGAGAGAGTATCATGTAGAGGCATTTCAGATTATAGATTAAATTTCAAAATAGAATTTCAGATCATAGATATATTATATTTAAATAATATTGAATAACATGTTA
>KK113596.1:1100248-1120421 GCA_000611955.2 Stegodyphus mimosarum | reverse complement strand
AATAAATGTATGATAAATAATAAATTAAATATATAAAAAATATTATAAATTAAGAATATGAAGTAAACTGATATATATTTGTAATGAAATATATTCAACTATAAATGTGTTATGGAAGAGTATTTATATGAACTACATATAAAGATTAGAGTCTTATGAAAATAAATAAATAAATGATAATATTATCAGTTGAAATATTAATTTGATAAAATTTATATGCATGCCCTGTCCGTATGGCCATTGCATGTGCGATTTGCATATAGAATAATGAAGTTCTATTAAATTTGAAATATTGATATTCTGATAAAAATATTATAAATTTGTTATAGTATACAAAATTCTTAATATTTTTAAATAAAAGTTATATCGTAAGATAGAGGAAAAGTTAAGCTATTAAATGAATACAAATATAACAATTAAATTTCAATTACTTTTATGTAATATTGAATTTTAAGTAATTTCCTGAACGTTAAGCAAAATTTATGAAATTTATTATAAAGTTGATAATTTCTATGATTTTGAAATAAAAGTTATATAAAATTAAAGAGAAAATTTTTTGCTGTCAGATGTTATTAGATTAAAAGCCTCTGTGTAATTTTAAGCTAAAAGTATATACCAAGACACTTCTTCATTGTATTAGAATATAATTAAACGAAAGACAGGAAAAGTGCGTATAATTTAATATTCTGTACAAGGAAGTTATGTGGTGTACACATAAGATTTTTATTATGTTGTTACAAGTCAGCGCTATAGCATTCTACATTTGAAGATATAGATGGGTCGATACTTCACCGCAGTCTAAAAAGGTTGGAGTAATACTTAGTCTAAGTCAAATTTGAATTTCATCTTGCACTGGCGCCCAGTGTGAAGTAGCCAGTGCAATATTATTATTTTAAAAGCATTATAGTACTAAATTTCTAAATTTAGAAATACAGTATTTTAGTACTACTACTATTTCTATTCAGTATTAGTAGCAATTTATTAAGTAATAATTTTAGTACTATACAACACTATAGTATTTTAAGAGTACAGTACAAAATTGAGTGCTATATAATTCTATAATGATTTGTCAAGTATTAAAAGCCAAATTTAGAAATACAGTATAAATACAGTACACATTTTAGTACTATGGTATTAAATTTAGCGTTACACAACTAAATTACTAAACTTAGAAATATAGTACTTCCAATACTGTAATTTATTTATATGTGTATATTTAATACTACAATATGAAAATTAGAAACATATAATATTATAGTATTTTAATACTACAGTATGAAACTTAGAAATATATAGTACTATAGTACTAAGTTTAGAAATACAGCGTCTCAGCACTATAATAATAAACTTAGTACCATAAAATGATATAGTATTAATGTACTATAATGCGTATAAATATTTAGCACTGGAGAATATGTAAATATTTTGCATGGAGGAAAATAACTTCGTTCAGCTTTAATTTCATTTGTTTACTATTAAACTTAATTATTTTTTATAAAATGATTTCTACTTGAATTACAAGAAACATGAAAATCTCTTCGAAAATGCGAACCTCAAATGTTATATTTATAAAAATGCAAATATGCTTTTCTTTCGGCTAAGAAGATTGCTGAAATGCAACCACCGAATATGATAAAATGCAAAAATCGCTGGCTTGTATTATGTTGCAAAATTACTCACTTTATGCGTCAATACAGCTTAGTATTTCAACCAACATTCGAATAAAGAAAATAAATTCAATTTCTCAGTTGATATTTATTCACGTATTCGGGATCATAAACTATGAAAAGAAAACATTCAGAAACGATTTTATATCTGAATAAAAAGTATTAAAGGAAAGCTTATACGTTCGAATTCATTGAAGCTTTCAGAAATATTGGATAAGAAAGATTAAAGTTCGAAAATGCGGAGGCTTTCTCTTTCTGAACGTGTTCATAGATATTAATGCTATATTTATACATTTAAAATATTTGTGGACCTTTATTCAATGGAAGAGTCACTGGATGTAACGTTTCTGTTTTTAATAATTTATTCATCGAATTCATGATACGTAAGAAATGTAATAACAAGTAAATTTCTTGATGTTACTTTTTTATTTAAGATAAAAAAAGGAAAGAAGATATAGTTTTCAGCTAATAAAACTTGTCACATAGTAAAAATCTATATTTTTCCATCGAGTACGTTTAAGGTCTTCCGCATGGTAACTTATTCTGAATTTTAATACATAAATACTAGAACAAGGATTCTCAACAAGGAAAGTATTTCAATTTCAAGGGGGGGGAATACGGCAAGACTGAGTCCCCCTACTTTTGCTAAAGCAACAAAAAGTTACCTAAATTTAAATAAATGTACATGTATTTTCGAGTTTTGTAAAAGGAGGCGAGGGAGAGGAATGATCTTGTAGCAATGGTGAAAAGAGTGCGTGGGACAAAAATGCCCGAGAAATATTGTATTAGCATTTACGAATGTGATTTTATTTGCATTACTGCTACGCATCTAAGTTCAATAAAGCTCTAAAATTACCAATGTGTTTATTATTCTTATAAAAATATTTGTTAAATTTATTTTATCTGATTTGCAAAGCATTTCTGTTATCTTTTGAAATCGAATTAAATTTAACTAGGCGTTACAAAGGGGGATTTATTTAAATTTAATAATAAATTTAGAATTCTTTTGAGTATAATTCTGCTGCAGATTTAAATAAAAGACATATAAAGTATTTTATGTTAATTAATCAGATTTTTGTGATTTCATTTTTGATATCGACTTTGCGACTTTACATTCTACTGCCCAATTCTGCCAATTAATATTTCGGCATTACTCGTTTGCTAGCTCATGCTAAATCGCGACATTAAAGTAGAGTCATTTTAGTTCGGCTAAATTCTTATAGTGTATCCACCTATAATATTTTAATTTGTAAATTCAGATTTCCGTAACTGGACTACTAGCAAGTGTCAGAGGTTCGATTTTATGCACTAGAGCTGACTTTTGTCTGAATTCAAGTTTAATAAAAGGGTTCATTTAAAAACCTTCGTTGGACTTTGTCGTATTTACATAGACAGGTCGATAAATCTAATAGCATCTTACAGACCTTGAGCTGTTTACACAGTTATTACGCACTTGTGCCCTATAACCAACACTGCATACTACAAACATTATTAAGAATAATTTTAACCACTTCGTTTTTGCCTTCAATTCTGACTGGCCGATGTGAATAGTGCTGCCAGTCACCAGCAAATAGACACACTCGTCAGGGTTTAATGAGGCCTGGATTAAGACTCCTCACTTAATGCGGCGTAAGTGAAAATAGGAGATGTATGGTTTAATTAATCAAGCTTATTCCACAGAAGAGTTAAATCAGGATCATGCAAAGAAACTTTCACTAAAAGGACTGGAAATAGGAATGCACTTTTACCCCCTTCCAACTGGCACTGCAATGGAAACTACTGCTCGTTTGAAAGCGTGCCTTTAGGTGATCGTCTTTGTTAATTTTCAAATAAGACACAAGGTAACACAAAATAGTTTTTTCCCTTATATAGACTGTCCCTTTTATTGAACATTCTTGAACGTGACTAATAGGCGGTTCAAGTTGATCTCATGCAAACTTGTAAATAAGTCTTGACAGCTAGCTGTTGAAACTGTGAAATAAACATTTTAGTTGCAATCTAAGGCCAATTTCAGGGTCAAATATTTATCTTTGGACGACAAAAAGGCAGCAGATATTTGAGTTTTGTAGGATGGCGGTTATTTGTGAATGTGTGGGAGCTTTGGTTTCCTGTTACTTAAAGCAAAATATATTTGAAAGTTTGATGTTAGACAAGGGTACTTCTTAATATAAATTAGTAACCAAAGTATAAGTCAGTATTCGATTAGAACTCATTGTACCTACATTTGATTCTGAAAATGAAATGTTTTGGTCTTTTACCAGAGCTATGATCTTCTCAATTCAGTGTTATGCAACAAAATAAAACTACGACAAAAATTAGAAGACTTGCGCCCAAAAGTTTTATGTTTTACTTTAGACAATATTAACTTCTCACAACAACCAATCAGAAATAAGTTAAGAGACCAGGAACTGCCCCTTAAGTGACTCATCGGCAAATTTATTCTAAAAGGAAATCGTAAGAGACTTTTGAGAGTGATTTTCTAGGTATTCGATGCGACATGAACCACAGTAAAAAGCTCATCCCCCCATCCATTTTACAGATTTGTTTATTTCTTTTAAAAACTTTCAATTCGTTTAAAGTTGATGTTGTTGATTTAATAGGTTTTACAATTGTCCAATTTACGTATGAGTATATGATGGATATATTTCTATTTATTTCTCATCCATTTATCATATATTGTATGCTAAATGGTGCTTGCATATTACCCTGTAGCCAGTGAAACTGTTGTCTAGAGGCGCGATTTAGCACCAATTATTGATAAAGATGACAGCATCTGCGCTTTCGTCTGATATAAATCCGATTGATTCTTGATGAGCCACGTTTTGTTTTATGAACGAGAAAATGAAGTGTTATACTGAAGTGTTTCCTTGCATTTAAAATAAATGATTAAAATTTTGGCACTGCTTTTTACAGAACAACAAGCAGACAGACAGACAGAAAGAAGTACAGGGGACACCAAAACATGGCCATGGACAGAACTGGTATCGCCCCACTACACTAACTATCTATGAAAGTGCGTCCTTACGGGGGCACGCTAGCGCCATGCTCGGGGATTTGTTTATATTGCAGCATTTATAATAGTTATGTATTAAAAGTGCATAATTTGCATTACAGACAATATTGAAGATAAGATATACTTTACACGGGTACTGTGCAATTACATGGATAAATACAGTAAATACAATGGATAAATACAATAAGTATACAATGAATAAATACAATAAGTCATTTAGAGATGTATATACATATTTCTTTTGTGTTTCGGTTTGGAGTTTTGTTGGTGGGGGGAATGATTATGCTACGTGGTTCGTTGCTTGTTTGGTATTTTGTTACACGGTTCGCAGTTTATAAGTTCATTCTTAGCACGGTTTATATTTCAGCACACAGTTGATGAATTCATTTCATGGTGCATAGTGTTGAGTGCGTAGTAGTGGTGTGCCTGTCACACATTGCACAGTATGAGTTCGTCACTATAGTTCGTAGTTTGAGTAAGTATAAGAAAAGTTAGATTATCTGAATAAATGGAGGTATTTAAGTATGTTTTCTAATGTCAGTCCTGCATAGGAAGAGGGTGAAGAGTGGATATTCTTATTGTTGCATTTTCTGAAGTTGGAGAATTATTTCGCGTTGTATGCTATGGATGGCAGAGGTCGAGTCCTTGGCGTTGTAGGTAATCAATAATATTTTTGAAGTTTTGGAAGACTTTACGGTGTTTAATGATGAATCTTATAAATTCTATTCCAGTATCGTTGGGGTGGCGAATGTGATGGGCTGACGTTAGCGGACACTGAAACATGTAACGTTCAGAGTCTCCGCTTTCCCCACATATGCATCTATCCGACGTAGCAAGCAGTAGATTATCTTCAAAGTTATCGGATTCTACCGTAAAGATATTGTACTTGTAACGTTCTAAGCAGAGCTAAGAGTAAAATCGAAAGCCCTGCTAAAATCGAAAATATTCAAAAGCTTCTTTAACGAAGTGCAAAAACGAAGCGGGTCGAATATTGAGTATTTATTAATAAAGAGGCACGATTTTTGCAAGAGTAACTGAAGCAGCTTTGACTCGATCTTCGAAAACTTTCATAGTTCGATAGTAGGCAACTTTCAGAGTCGACGGAATTTTCTATATTTTCTTTTTTGAAGCAGCCAAAATAGTAAGGAGGTTAGGTTGGCAAACCACGCAAGGGAAATGATGCTTTCATTGAGGAATTTTCCAAGGAAACATTACATGCTTTTACGTTACTTATAGAGAAAACTACATTAACTAAACACGCAGCCAGTCTGCTCGCCTGATATCGAACCAGCGACGAATTCCTAGAAGCGGTCTTCCACTCGGTTACTGGTGGGGCAAAGTTGAAAGAAAGGGTCTCAAAGAAGGTAATATTCTAAATCCCATCCCTCTTTATTTAACATAAATAAATGTTTCGTTTCCGAAAATTTGGTGTAATGCGATTAACAACCACATAAAATAAAATTAGCTTATTGCTTCTTAAATTGCTCGCATAACGTAATTGTAAAACCTTTTCTAAGCTATGGTTGACGAGCCATAGAGCAAAAAACTAGTGAAAACTGAGATAACTTTTCCCTTTTTTAATTGCCTCGCAAACAAAATTTCGTAATCTTTGTTACTGAAGAGCTTTGAAAGTGGCTTTAAAGTATTTCAGCAGCAACTGATTAGATATAAAGCAGAGTTCAGATTGGCGGGGGAGCATGAACGCGATAACAGCGGTGAAGGTGGGAAGGGAAGCAACCACGCAAGCGTCAATTTTTTTAGTTACTTAAAAGTTCCTTGCTTATTTACATAATTCTTCTTTTCGGAGCCTGCGTAAGTTTACGAATTGAGAGGCGAGAGAAGAATTTAAACTAGTGATATCGATGTATTTTTTACACTTACATTTTGAAACAATGATTTAAATTTAGCATCCGTCTTCTATAAACAGCAAACAGTATATTATTTTCAAAGTTATGGAATCTTTCCATTAAAAAAGTGTGTATTAATCAACACGACGTGGTCAGTCGAATATAGCCGACATAACCGTAATAGATTGGAACAATTTATTTGCTGGAAATGTTTACTTCATAGAACTTAAAGTAGAATCCGGCGGCCTAACAATACTTTATAGTAGAAATGGATGAAAGTCTTTTTCGAAGCGCATGGAATAGTGCTCGTTTATTAAATAAAGAGGCCTGCGTTCGTTTATAATTCCACAGAATTGACTGGCACAGTTTTGGAGGGATCGTAACCTACTTTCATGGTTAGCCAGCTTTCACGGTCGGTGGGATAATTTTAAGTTACCTTATACAATATAGTCACCCGAAATAAATCTCAGTTCGATCTAGAATTGCTATATGGCATTAACCACTGAATCGGCAATGTTTCGGTTATTCAGTGTTCATTAGACTCTCTAATCGCAACTTGTAGTAAATTCTGTTTGTTATTCTACATGAAATTCAAGTTGAGTTTAAAATAAAATAACAGTTAAATTTTAATTAATTGTCTAAGCGATAATGCCAATAGCAGAACAAGGAATTAAAAAGAAACAGCGGAAGTGTTCACCCTTTTAAGAAAGGTCTTTCAAGATAAATTGCCCACATACTAACAATAACGACAAGTTGTAGTGAAATAAATTTTGTAGAGGAACAGTGAAGAAAATTAAACAAAGAAAATTCGTTTTTGTGGATTGAATTAGAGATAATTAAATAAAAGATAAAATTTATCTCCGTTGTTTTCTTATTGTTAGTTTTCTCATTCTCATGCAAAATAAAGAAAGGAAATACTATAGCTTAATATTATCTGGGTTTGCTTTTTCCCATAGTATGTGTAAGCAAATCTAACTGTCGTACCCCTCAATTTTATAGCTTTAAATACCCGACGATGATTTAAGACATTGTAATGAACAACTTGCAATTCAGATACATCAAAACATTCAATATACAGCAATTAATTCATTATTATTCTGAAGTTTTAGCTTTCTAAAATTTTAGTGGCAAAGTAATTTCAACACTGAAGTTCTTAGGTTTTAAAAATTTCACTCTGATTTTCCCCAAACTTAAGATTCGGGAAAATAATAATAGTAATAAATAAACATATAAATAAAATTAAAAGTAAAAATTAACTAACTGGGAACTATGCAGAGCCGTTAGGGATGTGAAGCTAAAATCGTTGAATTTGATCTTCTGAATGGAAGCCAGATGTGCTCCAATCTACAACCCGAAGGCACGCTGTGGATAGTTGGATAATCAGACGCTTATGTCTAATTGATCAAAGAATTCGGCCTTTACAAACTAGGTGAAGTGACGCCTCATTGTACTATTCTACAAAATTGTATAAAAATATTGTAAAATTCAATTCTATTTAAGAAGTTTGATAAGTGAATTAACCTTGACGGAAAGTGAAAAAAGTGCGCAAAGATAAATTTTTAAATTTGTCCATAAATTTCTCACGAAAAATTATAAAATTTAATATCTAGGCATAATTTGAGTCATAGAACCGAAATATGGAAAAACATTGGTATGTTATTTCGGGAAAAGTTTCATTTTGTGTCAAAATACCTAAGTTAAAATAACGATATATATAAATCTAATATATATCGTAAGTTGCGCTTTCGAGACATGAAGAACGCAATATAAATTTCGTCAATCGGCGCAGTAGAACGGGAGATATTGAACTGGTCCATTTTTTTGCGCAGTGTACATACTACATGCATGCATACATACATACGTACACTATATATACAGACGTACATGCGTATATACATGCATACATACAAGGTACCTTCTTCCTTCTTCCAGAATGCCTTTGTGCTGTAACAGTAGCACACTCGGCGCGTATTCGAGAAAACCGCTTTCAAATCCCGGCGAGGATATTGCTCATTTTTCATATTTTCTGCTTCAAAAGTCCTAATGACTCTACAGTGGCGCCTGAAAGGTGTGGATGAGGATTCTTCACCATCATGATTTGTCAGTTGGCTGCCCTAATCCCCAGTCGCCCTTTAAATGAGAGAGTATTTTCTCCCTCTTTCCAGAGTGCCTTCGTGGTGTAACGGTTAGCACACTCGGTGCGTATTCGAGAGCTCCAGGTTCGAGTCCCGATGAGGGCATTGCTCATTCCTCATGTCTCCTGCTTTCAAAATAACCTAATGACTCTACAGTGGCGCCCGGACTAAAAGGCGGTGGATGATGATTCTTCATCACCACAATTTGGCGATTAGGTCTACTAATGCCCAGTCGCCCTGAGAGAGTATATAAAAAGAACTATCATAAAAGGAAAAGTATATAAGATATTTTCTTTTCCTTCCAGCATTCCTTCGTGTTGTGACGGTAGCATACTCGCGCGTATTCGAGAGGTCCAGGTTCGAGTCCCAGTGAGGACATTGCTCATTTTTCATGCTTCCTTCTTCTAAATAATAACCGAATGACTCTACAGCATAATATGCATACATACATACATACGTATATATCTACGCCCACTAAAGGCCGAGTGGTAAAACCCCTGAATATTGGTAATTCAAGCCTGGTTCATGTCGCAGCTAGCGCACTTGGTGCAAGCCATTTTTTGTTGAGTAATAGGAAGGTGAGCCGATTTCTTATCAAATGTCATCCGCACAGGCATCCGTCGTCTTAGGCAGATAGACTCGAATGCTTTGTCATAACTTCAGTTTTATATTCCAATATATACAAATGTCCATACATGCATAGCATGTTTGAAATTTCGAGCATTTGAAATATTTGCATAAATGTATGGTAGGCAATTTAGAGCGATTTAGAATATCCACATTTACTTTGCCTTAAAGTTGAAAACTTGAATAAGAACAAATATATCTATATGTATGTACATAATTACCATATTTTCCGTCGTATAACGCGCATCTATAATAAGCTATATTTTTTTAATTTTTAGATGTATTTACTGTACAGCGTTCACCCAATTCTTCACGAAGAAACCTAAAAGGTACATGCACAGTTCTCTTATCTTTTGAGGTCACTTATTCGAGCATTGTCGTAGATTTTCTAACAATGGTAAACCGCACTGATAAGAGATAAAGGGAACAATATGTGTATGGGTTAAATGCTTAAAGGAGTAAATATTCCGGCAAAGTGGGTTATTGTATTCAATGCAAGTGTCCAAAAGAATGCTCTTGCTACTTCCAACCTGAATGAATACGGGGAATTAGAAGTTAGAGGTTTTTCTCTTTCTGTAGTTATTTGAAGACGAGGTTCTGAAGTGAAAATCTAAAGCATTTGCTTTAGTTGAAATATATTTGATCTAGTGCTCCTTTTAGTAGTAAATATGGAGCTCGCGAAAAGAAATACACATAGGGCTGGTTTCATATGCAAAGCCATTCATTTTTCAAAAGATAATAAAAATCGTGCTGCAGCAAGAATGTTTGGTGTTGGTGAAAGATAAAACGGATAATGATTATTTATTTATGGATCAAAATAACAATGATGATGACGTTGAAACAAAATTCGGTGATATCCTGAAGATATAACAGAAAACGAACATTGGGAATTAAGTTTTCAGACATATTAATACAGCAAGTGTTTACAATGAAAAGATTAACTTTGTCTATTTGAGCAGTTCCCTATCAGAATACATTCAGCATGCTATATGAAATTAAACTGAAACATAATGGTAAAATTTTATTGGTTATCACCTAACTACTGCATAGTTTCTGAAAACTTTTCAATAAACAAATTTATTTTGCACAAGATTTCTGTATTGTTATTCTCAATTTGTAATGAAAGTTTAAAATAATTTTTAAAAATAATCGTGTGATTTCAAATATTGCTTCATATCTTATTAATTTTGCTTTAATTATTTCCATTGCCTTTGCTCTTTGTGAGTAAAAAATACAGTTCCGAATAGCTTCATTATGCACTAAGAACAAACACCAAAATAAATAATAAGTATACTTAATTATTTGGAAATAATTATCTTTGTCTGGGAGTTATTTCAATGTAAAAATACCCTTGAAATTTAAAAAAAAAAGTGAAAAGAAGTGTAAAATTTGAAGTGTTCTGTTGCATGATCAAATATTTTTTTGCTAACAGAAAAGGGAAAAAAATACTGTTCTTTTCATGTTTAAACACTAGCAAATAAGTCGCAGACGATAAAAATGCTTATTATTTATTTGCGCAATATGACCGACAAAGAAAACTATACAGCTTTTCTTAAAATCAATAACTAAAGCACTTTTCCACGTTAAATTATTCCAGAACCTTTTTATTCATGTAAATGAAAAACGTTATGATATGTAGATCTTTTTAAATAAGTTTTTTTCATTGTAAATTTTCCCTTTTATGAGTTTCCGTTAAGCATAATGAAAAGAAAAGTTTTTTTTATTAAGAAAAATAAAAGCGGAAACACTAAAAATGCTCTAAAAATTAAATACTGGAGCATAAATCATGTCTGTAAAATATTTTCTTTAAGTAAATGATTTCATTTGTGAAAATGTAATACGTCAGATTCTTCTTTTCATTTTCTGTCAGAATTATTGCAATTCTTTCGTCTGTGATATATAATAACTGTACTTTTTATACCTTTTATGTCAGCAATAGGAAGTCGAAATTCTATGTAGCCAGTTCTAGGCTTTAGTTCTTTACTTAATTTCTGTAGTTGAAAGGATTGTACTTATTTTCATTAATTATAATGATTAAATCTTTTTATAGTTTTGTTCTGCTTTTATAGTTTTTTAATGAGAATTCTGTATTAATAAACAAAAAGGTATGAAATAGATTAATTATTTCAATTTGCCCACATACTTTTCTATAGTAGTGTGTGTGTAATACATCGAACATGTATTACAATTCTGACATTGTAACTGCATAGCTTAAAACATCCGCAATTGATGTTTGGGTGCAACGGTAGTAGTAACATCGTGCAAAATAGATGGAAGAAAGACACGGACTTACAAAAGTTTCAAGCATGTGACTGTAAAATAAAGAAAAAGAGAAAGATAAAGCTTTAGTTAATACTAAATTGAGTATGAAGGTAGCAAATGTGCTACTGCATGAATGGAAACAAACATTATGCGCAGCGATGGAAACAATATTTAACTTTCGTAAATTATAGGATGGCGTGCATTTTGCATTACAAATATTGATGTTTAAAGCTAAAAACAAAACTAAGATAAATAAAGTATGTAACCGCTCCTAACCTTCACACAAATCTTAGATCGAATACCCATGCTTTAAATGAGGTGATTAAACATTGCACATATTAGCAATGGCCATTCCTCTATTACAGCTGTTTCCCACTGGTTACGGAGGTAAATATGCTTAAAAGCACCTCTCAGAGCATCCCAAAAATTTTAGTGCGATTAAAAAGGTCGAGAGAATACAGCGACCACTCCTTCCGAGTAATGCCCTCTCTCTCTAGGTTCTAGTTGACATGTTGGCTCAATGGGGACGGGTATAGTCATCCATAAGGAGACAATCAGGGCTAACTATAGATAGAATATGACAATGGGATATGAGACTTCATCCCAATACCGCGTAGATTCACAGAACAGTATTTAAAGACGTACAGCTGGCCGAGATATCCTATTGAATTTCCAGATTACATCATGATGCTACCGCCTTTGAATGTATCACGTTCGATGATATTCTAGGCCTGATTCGGTGCGCATCGTTCTCTCCAGAACCTTGCCGCCCAGATGATGACTTGTTCGTGATCAGATCTTTGCCCCAATCTGAGACAGTTCAATTGAGATGCTGATGACACTGCTTTAACCTTGCCGCTCTGGATTAGACAGTTAACGGAAAACAAATATATGATACTTCATGTGAAGGCTTTAGCGCACAGTACTTGCAGATACTCTCAAGTGGCTCTGAGACCATGAATGCAACAGTTGCAGAGGTCTCTGTTTGATTCCGCTTGGCTACTATAGCATTAGACCGGTCTTTAGAAGGGATGGTAACCCTCGATTGGCCTAGCATAGGTCTTTGAACAACTGTTTGACTTATTTGGAATTGTTTCGACATTCGAAAGATTACCGAATGATCAAAGGAAAAGAAAGAGAATCACCGAATGATCGAAGCAAAAAAGAGCAACATTGATTGAGTGTCCTCAATGTCCAGCACTCACTATCTCCCATTCTTCTTTCTTCAGCCATAAAAACACGAATGTCATCTAAAATTATCTTACGAAGGTTATAAACACATTATATCAGTATTTAAATGAACCTCATGAGATCCTTTAAAATACTGGTGTCTTCAACAGTTGCCTAATTAACACATGTTCGGACAGTCAATCGTGATGCGAAATTTGCACGCTGCCATCTACATCCGCAAGTATTTTTAACTACTCGAATTCAATTACGCTTTCGAAAATTACTAATTTGCATTGCATGCTTAACTTTTGGAAGCCAGTGTATATGCTACTGCAAAAAATACAATGAGACAGATACACCGGATACTTGTCTTATATAAAATATTTCCTAATTTATTTTTAGCTAATTTTTTAAGAGTAATTGTTTACAATTAAGTAGAAAACTAATCTCAGAGTGGCATAGATTTTGAATAAAACTCTATCAGTTTTCAGACAGATAAAATAATTTGTTTATGTCTGCTTTCGGAACAAGAGATTTCTTTCCTTGAAATGAAATTTTAACACTTTTTTAGTTTGGCCGATGACTGTCGAATCACACTGATAACATGTGCTGTAAACTCCCCAAGAATTAAAATCAGAAATGAGATCTTTGTGAATCGAACAACGAAATTTACCAACAGGTGGATAACGTTTGCTTTAAAATTTCACATCCAAGAAATCGAATCTCATGTTCGAAAATAAAAATAAACAAATCTTCGATAACTAATCATAACTGAACTCTTAAGCACAACTTTACTTTTACTTAGCGAAAATTATCCCAGTAGTTCCTTGATTTAGTGAACTGTATTTTCTTGAAGATTTTCGCGTCCGTAAAAATGTATCTTTTTTACTTACCAATATTAATTAAAAATAGAAGTCTCCCTAATGGTTTTGAAACTTTAATCTTATTTTTTCAGACTTTTCATTACTATTTACTCGACAGAGGGTACTACGTTTTATTTTGTCCTTTTTTCGCAGATTGCTTTCGATGTGAATTAGTTGTTGCTCCTCCCATTTTACAAAGCTCTTTCTGAAGGAGGAGCAACCTTTGTCTAATCTCTTTTTCGAAAATTTTGGACTGGCGTATTTCTCTTTGGTTTTGCTTATCAAATTTACGTGTATACGATATATATTTTATTACATCTTTTAAAATTATCTTTCACACGGATGAATTATGAGCACAAAAAAGATGCTTATAAAATGCTTAAATATTTGTCTTGAGCATGGATCGGTTTCACGAAGAACTTGCGATTACGAATTGTTCGCCTCTTTTAAACCCAAAATTTGTAAATTTTCAGCTCCAAAGGCATCCTAAATTTTGGAAATAATTTGTGGTATACATCACTCTTTTTCTATTTGGCATTTGCTACCGTTTCAACCTCTAATAAAGAATTAAGTAGTTAGTTGTGTTCCGCTTTCTTCATACTTACAAAGCAAAAGTCTAATACTCTTGTGTGGAATATTCCTGTATATAGAGACTTGAACATCGACTGAAAAACTGATGCTATAATTATAGTTTGTTACGTTAAAATAGACTCTCCAATGTCGTCGTGGGTGTCTCTTCATTTACCATTGTAAGATATGTCGTTATCACCGCACAGTGTAAATAAAGAGATTTTAGCAAACTGCAGCATTCGTCTTTTTTCCTGCATCAGTCATTACCACGGTTATGAAGCAAGGTTTGGGAAAGGAAAAAGGTCCTTGAAATGTCTTTTCTAAAATAACACGCTATGGCTATGCACATAGTATTTATCCAAAGTGAAGGAAGAGAAAGTATTGAAAATTTGGAATTACAGAAAGCTACAACTTGATCCGTTATTACATTACTTTGGATTACCTAAGCAAACATTCATGCATAATGCTTCAATAATATTTCATGCCAGTTTTATATTCTTGACAAGTTTTGTAGCTTAGAAGTTAACTCACATTCGGTATCAAATATGAGATAAAACCGTCTACGGCTGTGTAATATAATGATTTATTTTCATATGTATCCAAGAACTAATAGGCAGACACTCAATGTAGGCGGATGATTTGAATTTGAACTGAATGCTAACTTGTACGAGATTAGAAAACCCACCTAATTAGGCGCAAGCCTTCTTTGGGTCTTGCTGACGCCTGAATTTGACTTTATCAATAGTATGATATGCAGATATAGCATTTTCTCCACCAGGTGACAGGTTTTTCACTGTTCTAAGGTTAAATTAACTCAAGATAAAATTAAGGCTAAATTAAATCTTACTTTATGAAAACGTGTCGCGTTATTCCTTCTGTACCTTTTTATCTATATAAATAAGCGGGCAGGTATCCAATTAATGAAATAAAATGACGTTTGGCACAGGCAGATAATTTCTGTTCGGACCAAATACTAATATAAACAACGATGAGCTGATATTACGTGGTTAATTAAATCCACCTCCAAAAAATCTTCTGAAATTAGGCAAAACTTATCATAGACTGGTGATTTTACAGAAAAGAGCAATGCATTTCGAAGAAGTCTACCACGAATCCCTCTTCTTCATACAGAAAATATTCTGTTACTTCTCTTATGATTAGCACAAATTAGACAATATCTTCTACTCTGTTAGAGCTAGTTATGAGCTATGAATTGTTAACATGAATCAGACTGTTTTAATCAAAAGATAATAAATTAATTATAGATAGAAATACACAGAAAATTTACTCATGTTCGTAAAAACCACTAGATTTAGAACAAACTTAAAACTAAATTTAGAACATTACGAAATGCAAACTAATATATTGCAAATAAAAGCCATGCAGAAAGAAAAAAAAGGAAAAAACAATATCTAAACTAATTTATAACTTATGTTATAAATTAGTTTAAAATGCTTGTGTTATAAACTAATTTATAACACAAGCATTTTAATCAATTACTGTTTTTGATGAATGAATTATAATTTATAAAATTAGACAGTTAGTAGCATTAAGAAGTATTTTGTTCTACAACTCGAAAAAGATGTCGAATGAAACTTATAAAAGACGTGTTAAATGCTATATGAACGTCGTGAAGTCACCGAGTCATGAATATATGGCTGAAGATAGATTAATAATCTCCAGATATATAGATGTGACTTTCCTTTCCAGAATTAAGCTTAAAAAATATTTTGTTTGCAGATAGTACTTGATGAAAAAGTTTATTCAAGAGAATCTCAAAGAAGAATCTTCCTAAAAATTACACCATCATTTACAAGATTAAAAATTATAGAAAAATAATACAAGTTTTATTTCTCAAAAATGACAGACAAGCACCTCTTCAGTAATTGGTTGTTTAATGAACTATTCCAACACCATCTAGTTTTCAGCGATGGTCGTGTTATGACCGATGAAATGAAGCTAGAGAAGTACCGTGAATTTTTAAGCAAGCAAGCCAAAGATGACATCAATGAGATCTATCTGGAAAGAGTAAGTACAGTATTTAATTATTTGTCGTTTATGAGATGACACATTTACAAAGCATTCGGTTTTATGTATATTGGTATTTGAATGATCGCGTAATCGATCGTTAACAACTGTTGACAAACGGTTTCAGAATCCACTGGCCGGTGCAAGTTTTGTGATAATTATATTTTCTATTAATAAGTATGAAAACTTATAATTAACTCTTTGCAGTGGCCAGGACGTGATCAATATACCGTAGTTGTATTATATGAGATATAAAAACGATCTGCGTGCGGTGGATCATAGAAATCTTTGTTTTGATGGCACTTTCACAACACGACGTACACATCACATAAAAACACTTTTTTCCCGAAGGCGAGAACTAACCATAGACGTTGACCACTATTAAGGTCGAAAGCGATGGTCACTTTATAATGGAGGCACTTAATAATTAGGCCACCTTTATCTGGTATGAAGGGACAGACAATTTACGGCCATGCTTTCTCTGGGATTCGAACCCGGCCCTTCGATATGGTAGTAAGAATTACTGACCACAAAATAAAAACGAAGGTCCAAAAGGATTAAATTGACATTTCCTACTACTTGCTTCAGAGGGGGGAGGGAACTAAATAAAACTTCTAGGTAAGCATGCCAAAAACGTTTATTCCTGGAGTTCCTAGAGCCATCTTGTGAGGGGAAAATACTTTCACTAGTTACAAGTAGCGAGGAAATATCCCTTATGGTAAAAAATAAAGCTGTTTTGTTTTTTGAGAAGAAATTTCAAATGGGCGATCAGCTGTGTCACTATATTTATATATCGCACTATATTTATATATAGTGACACAGCCAATGTGTAGAATGACAGCACTTGTAGAGATATTAGGTTATTTCAAAGCAGATAACATGAAAAATGCGCAATGGACTCAAACCTCGGACCTCTCGAATACACACCAAGTGTGCTGACCATTACGCCACGAAGAAAGCATGCTAAGAAGGCAGGAGAAATACCTTATATACTCCCCTTTTCAAAGGCCGACTGCGGATTAGGGGACCCAAATCGCCAAATCCTGGTGGTGAAGAATCACCATCCACCACCTTTTTTTAGTTCGGGCGCCAGTGTAGAGTCATTACAATTTTTTTTGAAGCAGAAATCATGAAAAATGAGCAATGACCTCGCCGGGACTCGAAACTCGGGCCTCTCGAATACACACCGAGTGTACTGATCATTTTACTACGAAGGCATGGTAAGAAGGCGGGAGAAATACCTTATACCCTCTCATTTTCCTTGTACTCTCGACTATAAAGATATTCATAAACCATTCTGGATAATCAGCAGAAGATCCTACTACACCAACGTGCACTGAAAGAATTTTTCTATAAATCTGAGGATAACTCAGCAATATTATTTCACAACAAACTGTTGCCAGTCTATGGGGATAAGGCAATGAAGTATATCGATCGCTTCAGAGTTTTTGGGTAGTGACCGCAATACCTAGGCACACCCCTGGTCAAATAACCATCAATCATCGCAGCAGATAAAAACACATCAAATAAGAACTCATCGAAAATAACAGGTACATCACCACGAGACAAATTATGTAGTACAACACCGGTTAGGCAAAAGGATTTGTGTTAATGCTAATACACTGATGAGGATACAGAAAAATTTGTCTTCTACCTTTCACGGTTCTTGAAAGTGGAAATGATGCTAATCAAGAAGAACGTATCTTGTGATATTTCTAAAGTTTCTCTTAGGGATTGTTTGGAATGTTTTCATTGTGTCATCACACGCTCTGAAATTTGGCTGTTCCATTTCGATCCTCAGAGCAAAAGGTAGTCGACGGAATAGACGTGCATTCGTGTCATAGAAACAAAGATGACTGAAGTGCAGTAAAGCGAATAGATCAAATATGAATCACATTTCCAAAAGCCCAAAGGGCCAATGCTTCTACGTACAGTATTTCATTTCTCTAGTGCTTATTATTACCGAGCTGCAATGGATTGTATTTTAATTTTGACCTACCTATGCATTTTATGATTTATGATTGACCAAAGAACATATCTGATATTCTGGGCAACAGAAGATTTATTGTTGACGAAAAGTATTACTCATAATATTAAAATTTAATTAAGTTATATATATGTAACTGTGTTCTTCCCACGTTAAAAATTCAATTCGCTTTTTTATCTTCCCACTATAAAAGCTAAATATTGCAGTCAACTAAATTCGAAATTACTTGTAAAGTAATTTAATAAACGAGCTTAATTTTTTTAAAACACATTAAAATTAAAAATAAATCAAACTATTTCATGTTTTGAATGCTTCATAAATAATATAAGGCAATTATTTCATTAATTGCTGAATTGAAATTTCTTTCGCAAAAGACAAAACTTAGATTACACTCATACCAACATGGGCATAGTCTAAGATTAAAATATCTATTGCTGTAATATCTATGATTAAAATATACAGCTGCGCACTCAAAAATTTCAACGACTAAATATAAAAGAACGTTTGTTATCTTTCGGATTGTCAATCTTAATTATTTAATTATTTTATTGACTTGCGTTTCTTTTCGCTAAATGATAAAGCGCTGTGCTATTTATTAATCTAAATTTTTATTTACTGAGAAAATACCAGGCAAAGTCCATTAGCTTCTTACAAACGAGTAACAAGATATAACCAAAGCAATTAGCGAGATTCACATTTAGAAACACAAACGTTTTCGAGGATTTTTAGAATTAATTTGCTCTATTTTGATATTTTTGTTTACTGTTCTTTCTCGGGGTATTTTTTTGCCTTCTAATTTTATGAATTAATTTAGCTTTACATTCATATAGCTAATGTAGTAGGCATTTTGCGAGAAACAAGAGAAAAAAATTGGAAATATGAGCTTTCGAATTTACAGTATGCACAAAATGTCATACCATTCACCCAACAAAATTTTTAATAGTATATATTTAGTGCTAAAAGTGCTTTTGTTAATGGCAAAAGGAATAGGTGTCAGGAGACATCAGCAGTGGAATCTGATTTGCAGCGAAACAGCAGTTTAGAAGATGGCCGATGACGGCTAGTTTAGTCAAAGAATATGTATTGTTAAGAAGGAAAACTTCGCAGAAGCAGATGTGGCTTCCTTCCAACGAAAAGGGAAACAACTGCGCATGCGTGAAATATCGGTCGCCAAAAAGCGCCAAAGCTCGAAGCTGAATGTCGAAGTTGGTTTGGACAGGTTCGACCGTTACGTTTAGCAAGAGTTTAAACAAAGAATAGGTTCGTTGGTTTCAAGTAGCGATATGGACAATGGAAGTTCAACAGCCAGTGAAAGTGAAACTTCACCTAATATTTCATCATTTCCGAGTTTAAATTATCGCGACAAGTCAAAGAACGATTCATCTGAACCCGTGTTTCTCAATTTCCTATACACGTCGCGGAGGGGGAAAATGTCGGCTAGATAGCAAAGAACCGGCACATCACAGAGGGGAAATTCTCGCCAACAGATTCCGTCGCCAAATCCCTTGGCGAATGTTCCCTTTTCTTTGTAGTGGCGTTGCAGACAAAGTGGTTTACATTACGTCTATGGAGCCTTTCCTTCTTTACATAGAGGTTCTTTGGTTGAGTCTTCAACAGAAGATTAAAGTTATAAAGGTTTTTGAAGATACAAGGAGTTTGGTGACGAAACAAAGATGTTTTCGTGCAAGGTGGTCTCTTTGCAAGCAGACCATTTCCATATTGTTACAGCAACTGGAAGCAACTGGTTTTGTATTGGAGAATAAATAACACTCATCAAGTGTCCTTCCTTCTGAACAAAGCAACAAGTCTCCCTTTAATACCTCTCAGTGGTTCATGATTGACACAGCCCACGCACGTACTGCAAATGTTGTTTTTGATTTCCTGTATTAGATGTTTAATGCGACTGTAATGTCACATCGATGTCCTACACGTTACGGGCTCCATCAATGTCCGAGTAGCTACAGACCGCTGAATATTAGGAATTCGACCGGGAACACATTGGCT
>KK113596.1:1068401-1095406 GCA_000611955.2 Stegodyphus mimosarum | reverse complement strand
CTGATTACGCACAGCGAGTCGCATTTTCGTAATGGAGTAAGCAGAAGTTTATGCGACAGAAGCCAATTTTTCGGTTGCTATCCTGTTCAACGATGAGGCATACGTTTGCAGAGAAGGTTGCTACAATACATATAACACATGCATGGGCAGCGATTAACCTCGGAAATATCCGAGCACATGCAGTACAACACCGGTTTTCCGTCAACTTTTGGGTAAGCATTATTGAAAATGACCTAATAGGCTTTATTTCATACCTATTTGCCTAGACGGACGGTCATAAAGATTCTTTGGTGGAACTCTTGCCCGGATAGTTGGGTCAGCAAAGCATCCAGAAGCAGCGGCGTAATGGTATGTGGTTCCAGCATGATGGCTGTCCAGTTCGGTTTACTATTTCTGTTCGGCAACACTTGAATTCTGCATTTGGTCGAAGATGGATTGGTCGAAGTGGTCATATTCATTGCTTTTATGCTCACTGGATCTGTTCTGCCTAAATTTCTTTATATGGTGTTAACCTGAAATGCCTAGTGTACGAAACAGCCGTGCACACTGAGGAGGATTTTGTCTCGTGGAATATAATAGCTAGTGCGATCAACCGTGATACTCCCAGTATATTCCAAAACGTCGGGAATTCTGTTCTACGCCGGTGTTACGTTTGTATTGTAGCTGGCAGGTCTAACTCCGCAAATTTGCCTTGACCTCTGAGCTGTAAATAATATTCTTCACAAACACTCCCTCTTTCATTTTTCGTGTTTTCTGCCATGCACAGAAACATATGAAGTTTGCGTTTTCTCCACTAATTGCCACTAATTGCCAAATCCCTTTCTTTGAGTAACTTACATCTCCCTGATATTTGAACATACTTAAGCAAATCACCCTGCACAAAAGAGTCAATAGTATTAATTTTAGAAATGCTAAATATTATGCCACTTGATTATTATATGCACTTAGAATGAAGCAAATTAAAACTCTATAACATCATAAATAATTTAAGTTATTTTTCATGCTTATATTTTACTTCTCATATCCAATGTGCCACGGAGGCGACAAGGAGGCTTTTAAGTAATCATTCAATAACATTAAAGAAAAATTGTTTTTCTTTTTTACATTCTAATTGTAGATTTACAGATATCTTTCGCATAAAACATTTATTTTTATGCTTAAAACAATTTATAATTAACAAGTTCATTATCATTAATAAATAACTGAGCAGAGCAAAAGCATTTGATTAAAATTAAAATTAATTTGGCAATAATTTGTTAGCAATTAACTCTTTATTTATTCATGTAAATATTTATCGCGTTACGATATAATTATCATGGTTATAGAATGCTTAATTTTCAACTTTGCTTTTTAATAAGAACAGTTTTTTAATATGTTAGACATTTTGCGTAATTAAAATTCCTTAACTTGCGGTGAAATGCACAAGGACATTCTTATGCGCTTGGCTTAAAGTTAGGAAATTTTAATTATATAACTTCGTAACTAAAAAATACCTTATGGTCCAGAAATCCTTCGATCTGTTGTTTTCATAGATTGCAGACTCCCATGCGAAATTTTAAAGTTATTGTAGAAGAACAATATTTTCCCGAAGTTGCACTCCCAGTTATTTTCTTCTTTAAATTTTATATATATTATTTACTATTTAAAAGAACTTGAATTCGTAATCATATTTCAAGTGGCACGTTGCAGCGTTTATTTGTTACACGCAAATGTTGGGACAATTTTCAGCAAACTGCACACGCAAGCACAAAAGTTTCAGGAGATAGTTGCAGTTGCTAATTTTCCACGCACAGATACAGCTTTGTTAAACACACTCTTAATCTCTCATAAGCAAAGTTAAATTAAAGCAAATTATCAAAAAAGTGAGACGTTTGTGAGTAAATTATCAAAAAAGTGAAGTTTTGTTCCCATATTCGTTGATCCAAATATCCTACTTTTCTCGCAATTCATAAAAATAGCAAAGATATACGGTTTCAGTTATCCTATTTTTCTAGCAATTCAAAAAAAAATAAATATCAAAGGTATACGGAATTTATAATGTGTAAACATTTGCAAGCGAAAACAAGCTGAAACATGATGAAATACAGCAGCTTGAAATGCGAGTTGAACAATTTGAAACATGAACTCAAATGTGCATTCTCAGATTATAGAGTCACTAGGATTTTTTGAAGCAGGTGACATGAAAAATGTGCAGTGGCCTCGTTGGGACTCGAACCTGGACCTCTCGAACACGCGTTGAGTTTGCTACCATTACACCACTAATGCATGCAGAAAGGAGAGGAAAATAACCTTATATTCTCCTCCTTTTAAAGGGAGACTGGGTATTAAGGAACCCAATCGCCAAATCCTGGTGGTGACGAATTATCGTCCACCACCTTTTATTCTGAAGCCACTAAATAGTCATTAGGATTTTTGAAGTAAAAAACACGAAAAATGAGGTATGCCCTCGCCGAGACTCCACCCTAGACCTTTCGAATACGCGTCGGGTGTCTACCTTTACACAACAAAGGCATGAAGAAAGGAGGAAGAAAATACCTTATAACACTTAACAGGCAACTTGTTGCTTGGACAGGAAATTTGATGAAAAAACTTGATTTTTTATCAAACAAATAGCCGAGTAAGTATGTGTCATGCCTTGAAATTTGACATGGTAATGTGTGATACAGTATTTTTTTAAGTTGTTACATAGCAGTGATGGCCAAAGAGTGACTCGCAAGCCGGGTGCCGCTTTCGCAGGAGAGTGGTGCGGCTCATAGGCAAATAAAATGTAGATGTGAAATAGTGATCAATAAGTACTGAGTGTCCGAAAGGAAGTAATTAATCTATATCACTTCTTTTTAATAATCATAAATTGGTCAATGCCCAAGCGTAATTATTTTAATTCCTTTCTCTTTAGTTAAGAAATATAATAATGTTATTCAAAATATTAAAAAATAAACAAAAATAAACATTTTGTACTAATTCTATCAACCAATTTTACAAAGAAAATCTCTAAAAGCTGAATTTTCTTGTGGATGGATGCTTTATGAATGGATACTTATGGAAATTTACAAAAAGGGTCTGTCGAATTTCTGAATCATTATTAACGGTGGAAACTAATTTAGGGTGATATCAGAGCGGAACAGGAAATGCATGAAATGTATCAGAAACATTTAATATCATACAGAATTTGATGCAAGTTAAAAATAATTTAGAAGCTGAATTGAAACCCGAATTGATAAGAACTTTTCGGCAACTGGAAGCTTTGAGAATTTCTAATAAAATTGATGACAGTCACAGTTTAGATGACATGTTACTTTAGAAAATTTTCAGAAATCATGAATTCCAAGATGCGGCTCTTATTCACACGAAGTTTGACCACCCTTGTTATTCTACGGTGGTCGATGAATAGGCTAAAACATTGAAATCCCTTGTTTTTATACTTACGAGGTTTAGTTTGGTTTAGTTGATTACAAAAAAACACACTAGAGCTATCTGCCTAAGAGAAGGGATGCCTTCGTGAGGATTTCTTAAGGGAAGTTAGCTCATATACAGGTTACGCATGGGAGAAACCGTGAAAACCCTCATTCACCAGTCTGATCGCCTAGAACCGAAGCCAGGTCGGAAACTATTATTGTCCACCAGTTTTATGGCTGGGCATCTAATAGGCCTTCATACTTACGAGGAAAAATTATGCAAGTAAAATATACCATATCTTACATTACTCAGTGAGGGGCATATTTAACTTCATAACTAATTTATTTAATATTTTTGATGACTTAGTTTGCGGAGATTTTAAATCAAAGTTTGCCATACTATTAAACTATGTCCATAGAAGTCGTTAACCTGCTTTTATTTTCACAAACATTGATCACAAATACATACGTAAACTTACCAAAATGGTTTAAATGATGCAAAGACTCATGTTTTGGGAATTTTAAATTAAAATTTAATCAATTTTGTAAAAATTGGGTAAAATAGCAATTTATATGTTCCTCCTTAGATGAAATTTGTATTTGTTATAAAAATAAAACACAAAACTTTTCACTTCCGTACGACAAAATTTCCAAGCCATTTAAATTTAAAATTTGCGATTTGTAATGGGATTTTCGTTTTTTGCACTGAAGAAAGAGGTAGGTTAATAAATAAATTAGAATAATTCCAGATGAATTTTTCTTCCCCTTAAATGTCATTGAATGATACTCTTTTACGATTTACTAGTGTTTTTAATTTAAAATTTTATTACATTTCATATGCCAAAAGAATTTTCGCGTAAGTATTTTATAAAATTTCGAAGTCTAAAAAATAAGCTGTTAATAGGCTTAAGAAGTGTTATTACTTAACCATCATAATCTGTTAATCGCACAAAGAATTCATTAAACTAAAAACAGTTTTCCTTTTTAATTACTGCAAATAATATTAAAAGTTAGTTATGTGCCAATACTGAAGCCTTCCAGCATTATCTGTAACACAAATCCTACAGGTTTCTGCGAGTAAAATCTGTATTTAAAATTATAACAAGTAAATAAATGAATAAAATCTGAAAGCTTTCAGTTTTTATATACACACACACATACATGTTTCGAGAGAATTTGGGTTAACGCTTCTTTCGGCTGAAAATATTTAAAACCAGCCTGTCTTTTGAATTTCCGATAGACAGTCTCGCGCGCTGGAGGTAAAAAATGTTTTACTCCGTACAGTCTTGCTACTACTCGCTTTCAAATCGTTGAGATTTTAAATCAAAAATTTGTAAAGAGTTTACAAAATATCAAATAAATAATAAAACAAATTTGAAATTCAAAATTCTGGCTTCCAGGTATCTATATTCCGGTGGAGGACTATGTTATTCAAAATTTTATTGCTCTATATTCCATTGCTTTTCACAATGCGAGAAACGTACATACATTCATGAATATTCTTCATTATTTAATTTATTTAAATGTAATACAGTGCGATAATATTTGCGGTAACTATTTCAAAAAGTGATTCAACGGTTTTAGTGATTCGAAGGAAAATGCCATTTTGAGATTAATAGTCCTTCCGGGCTAACCCCCTTTGGGCTATAAAAATATTGATTATTATTTTTTCCAGTAATCTGCCTAGAATTTCTCGTAATGTAATCTCTTAACATCAGAAACCTTTTCTTAAACGGTATTTTATATTTAGTTAGATATATGTACAAACATTTAGCTTTTCAGTTTGTGTACGCCTTTGAATATATTCTTCTTTCTTATAGTACTGAAGTCAAATGTGCAGTATTTTATTTTTTATAAGGAGTACAAAAGATTTCTAAATATAAGCGTAAAGATTGGAGTAATGTATAAAAGTTAGATTCTGTAACTTTTACAAAACTGGTTTAATTAAGTTCCTAAGTGCCAAAATATGAATTTTTGTGTCATGTTAACATTTTTGTAACTGCAAGTATATGCCTATGACCAACGATTGCGAAAGTAAAGGCAAAATACCTTTTGTCGACACGATGTATATAGTACTACTTGAATATCGTATTATATGTAACTTCTTAGTACTATCAACTATTTTAAGGCAAGTCCTTGAACGCACAGTGCTCATTAATTTAAAATAAACATAAAATTGTCAGTAATTTATATGAATCGAGAGATATGCTTTAAATGCTTAAGTACTATAACCGTGAAATCTGTTTATAATATTTTCCAATTTATTAAAAATTACTTCATTTCAAAAGAATATAAGATGCCAACGGGACTAAACAAATGCCCAATATATTAACAAAAGTAAAAATAAGGAGTATTATTTATGAAATAACATTCACGTTTACAACACAGCGTTTCAAATCGAGCAATTAAAATGTTTTATAACCCTCTAGATATGGAATGATTTAATAAATATGCATATTAACTCCAGTCGTTTCCTTTTTTTTTAATCTCTGAAAACCGCTTCATAAAATATTAACAAGCTATTTTTATTTCAGTCATTAATGACAAAACTCTCTTCTTAAGATTTGTTAAACATTGTAAGATTCGTAATGACGATAGAATAATAAATCAATTTTATGTTCATTTGAGAACGTTTTCCATTTATATCATAGAAACTAAAAAGTTTTAAACTTAACGAGCGAATATTTATGTTTAATTATCGAAGCTATTGACAAATAAACAGAAACTAGAAGTAGTGCTATCAGTTTTGATCTAGCAACTGAGAAATGATATCAATATTCTAGAATATTTTATTTCAGTTCATTTGTCTACTTATCGGCAAAAGTTCAATGACGCATGTCTTTGTTAAGTTGCATTGCATCCGATGCATACCAGCTAAGATGAAAAGAATTTTAAACAGGAAAAGAAAATAGCTCTCCATCTATACACAATAGCAATACAGAACTTAATTCAATGATGAATCTGATTTAATATTTTGGTGTACTTAATTTGAAGATGCCTTAATGTATTTTCTTCGTCTCTTGCAGAGCTTAACTTTAAAGATTTGCAAAATATTATTGTTTATATATAATTGCTGTAAATTTCGTACATTCTTTATCTGCGACGTAATATTACGAAAAACATTTGTGTAAAATAAATATATGTAATCCCACGGCTTTCAAGCGCGTAGTCACGGAGAGACAGATTTTTTTAAACATAGCAGAAACAGCAATATTTAGCGACAGAAAGATAAAGTTTTAAAAATAGGTTTTTGGAACAACATTAACAGAAAGATAGTTTTAGAAATACCTTTTAGGAAAAAGAGTAACTGACATAAAATAATAGAAGCTAACAGTGTTAAGCTGTACGATCGCTGGTTATAAACTGGCGCCTGATCAGAGACCCGAATGATTTCTCTTATTAAAGAATAAGCAGTCTTAAAGAACTTAAGCGTTCTTCGAACCAGGGGAAAATCCAACTCTATGCAATGAACCTTTCAGAAACCATTTTGATTCTACGCAGTTAAATGAATCATTCCGATTCAGTGAAGTTTGAAGCGAATTATTTTTATTCTGTATGGTTTGAAGATGAACTGTCGATGTTTTTAGAACCGGAATCCTCATCGAGAGAAAAATTGACTGAAGATTTTCATTACGAAGTTCTGTCTAAAGAACAAATTGTTCAGCATATGGTTGATAGTATAAGCGAAATGAATATTGTAGTACAAATTCCTCTCACTATTACACGAATTCTTTTGACTAATATCAAATGGTTAAGTGAGACAAAGAGAAGTTATATGGAAGATATTACGATAGTGATCAAGATTCACGTTTTGAAGAACTCCATATAATTAATCCATATAATAAACCTTCAGACTTGTCATCAAAAAATTTCTGGTTTCCTCATCGTACAGAAGAATGTGAAATATAATGCTGGCTCTTTGCCGAGACGTCGTACGAGCCAAAGAGGAGTCTGTAACCTCACGGCTTTCAAGCGCATAATCAAGGGAAGACAGAGTTTTTTTAAATGGTAAATGGCAACAGAAAGATAGTTTTAGAGATATTTTGCAGGAAAGACAGAAACTGACATAAAACAATGGAAGCTGAAATGATGAGTTGTATAACCCCCTGGTTACATATTTATTTTAATTTTGCTGTTGAACCATGAACTTCTTAGTGTACTTATGCATTATCCCGCCGACAGTGAAAGTTGGCACCATCGAATGATGAATGTTTGCGAAGATTGACCCGCTTCGTCTTTGCGCTTCATAACAAATTTTTGTTCATTTCTATCCCTTTTTACTCCACTTTGTATTTAGAAAGTTATAAGTACAAACTTCCCTTCGCTGACTGTTCCTATCTTGTTTCGTTGGTCATATCCAGCTTTCCTTTCTTTATTCAGTAGATATAAATTCTCTGCAGCGTTAAATGAACTGAATCATAGTCCAAATAAGATTTTACATCCCTCGAACACATTTTTTTCCTTTCAAAATGCTAGAAAAAATAAAAGAACAACAAATAATATACAAGGTATCCAAGAGAGGAGTCTCCGATTTCAAAATTAAAAATCTTGGAAACAAAGATCGATGGTGGAATACAAAAGCAGTATTTTTATTGTGAGCGTTGTAAGATTGTTATACAGAAATTTCCAAATAATAGTTACAAAAGCTGCAAACAAATGGCGCTGAAATTGGTGTAAATACGTAATGCGTGTAAATACTGCTCCAAAAGACGTAAGAGCGATTCATCTGCGACTTTTTCAACCTGAATTTACATCTAGAATTACAAAACTTGAAGCGCCCTTTGAGGCTACTACTTTCGATAGCCGAAAAACGTCGTGCGAAACGCGTGATAAGCTTAGCGATCAGTGACAGTGGGAGAGTAAGAGCAATCAATTTCACCCTTGAAACGTGAAAGGACGTTAGCGTAAAGAAAGAAGAGTTTCAAATTATGTCTTCCATTGAGCAACGTGTGTTTCTGGTACTCGAATGCAAGATGTTAGATCACAGTCCTATGGCAACAAGGCGTACTTTTCAAATAGGAGTGAATATTCCCAAAGGACCCGATGTTAAAACCATTTACAAGCTCTTCGCTAAATGTCCAACGGACAGGCAAGCGTGGTTGATGATCTGTTTCGGTCGCTGGCAAACTGTAGTTACTTCTGAAAATGCGTAACTATTTCTGGAATTGTGCAGAAAAATCCAAGGAAATCCGCCCAAAGAATTGCAGCAGAGACTGGTTTGAAGATTATTTAGAAACTTCTATAAAATAATCTTACAGCTTTCACAATAAATATACCGCTTGATGTATTCCTCTATCGATCTTTGTTTTCGATATTTTTTATTTTGAACTCAGGGACTCCTTTTCTGGATTTCCTGTGTACTCTTATTATTAAAGCTGGATTATCGAGACTCATTCAAAGTTGCATCAAACGAAAGAGCCCATGTTGTGACTACAGTGCAGGATAATCAACATCATGTGAAATTAACAGTGAACGAAATTAAACACAAGAGTGCATGAAACTAAACAATCTAAGTTACAAACTTTGTAGCTTAAATCAGAGCTACAAACTAATATTCAGAGCTACAAACTAAAATTAACAGAAATTATGCAGTCTGAAGTGAAACAAATTACAGAGGTCTAAATTAATCGTATTTATAAATACGATGATATGCTAAATCGTAACATTTGCCTAGGTACAGCTAATCTTAACTTGCACACTTACAACTTAACTGATATGCTACGATGATATCCATGGGTGAGGTTTTAGTGTAGGAACTCAACTCTTAAATAAATGGACACAAGTATGAAGTTGAATATTTTTATGAGCTCTGCCATAGGTAATTAAATAAACATAATATTTGGACAGACATTACCTAATTGCTTCCATCTAAATTCTAAATAAAACAATCTGAATTCCAATTAACTCTTCCCAAGAGAACATATACTTCCAGCGTTCAAAATTAGAAAATAGTAATTTCAGATTAGCATAAATTTTTAAATAAAATTCCGTCGATTTCAAGTGCTATCAGACATAGGTCCTTTTTTTCAAAAGACTTTGCAAAGTGAGAGAAGTTGCTATCTGTTGAAGAAAATAGTAATAAAATACAAAAAATATAACGGAATTTTGAATTCTGGAAAAACTGGCCACACAGCTTCTTTTGTTCATGAATTAGATTTTCTTGAAATTTTCATACTTACAAACATTTATTTCTATCAGTTAATGAAATTAATTACATTCCATTTCTTCCCAATACTTTTAAAGTTCTTAAAAAGTCTAAAAATGCCTTATATAAAGTATTTATTATAAAGTATATATTTATATTTAATTATTAGTTAACATTTTAATATTTCATTACTATTTATTTTATAGCTAGCCTATGCGCATTTTTATCCGCTCATTGATTTTCGTATAAAGTGAATTTCATTCACACAATCCCACATTTAGCGGGACTTTCTTCATTTGTTATATTTTCTTTAAAACTGTGTACTTGCGATAGTGCAGAGCTTTCGGGTATGCTTTATGTGCATCTACAAATCTATAGTTCCTGTGTTTAACTTTCTACCTAGGATATTTTATCATTGCAATTACAGTTCTTTCGAAAAGAAAGAAAGGAGAACATATTGCAGATCTAGATTTTAAAAACTTTTACGAATTTATATTTCTATGAAAATTAAAGTAAAGAAATGCAAAATGAATCTTGAATATTATTCTCATATATTCTTGGCATATAAGATGAAAACGTGGGAAGAAAGATTTACAAAATAGTAGTAGGATCTTTACATTGCAACATTTTTTAGTACAAGATTTTGAACTTAACCCTTTCGGCCCCACCGGGACATATATGTCCCGCAAATGTTTCCAAATCACCCAATGGGAAAAACAAGACTAAAATTTATTGCCGCGAGTGTCCCACTGGTTTCCTGTGATTACATCTACCTTTTAGTGTAATTTTTTCTCGATAGATGACACTAGTGCCCTGTGAGCTCTTTGTTTTATCGTAACAGTTTTGACAAGCGGGAAAGTTTGGACATTCTGGCAGCCATTTTAGGCGAAGATACATGAGTGGACACACGTGCTGTTTTCGTTGTATGTGATTTTCGTCTATTTTTGCCATATCAAGCAGTTTATTTGAAGTAAGTGAATTTTCATTGTAGATTTTGAAACAAAAATAATATTATGGGACATATATGTCCCAATGGTCTGTTTTATTGGGACATTATTGTCCCAGTGGTTATTGAAATATATCTATGCCTCATTCTCAAAGTGGTCATTTCTGTATTTTTAGGCATAGCAATATCATGAATCGCAGGAAGGGATTGACAAAGGAAGAAATAATTAAATTATTGAATGAACCGGATTCAAGTGATGAATTGGACGATTCAGATATAGACAAGGAATATGTCCCTAGTTCCTCAGACAGTGATAGCTGTGAAGAATTGAGAGAAAATTCAGGAACATCAAGGGCACCGAAACGAAAGCTGTCATGTCTTGAGCATTCATCAGAACCCTCCGTTGACTCGGACTCTGATGATTTCTCACCCGATGAAGCGGAGCAGGTATCAAAATATAAGTGCAAGGCAAAAAATAAACATAAAAAAAAAACTATTTCAAAACCTACTGATCCTGTCATTTGGTCAAATGTTGGTCCAAATTTTGAGCTACGGCTCTATGTATCTAAAGACCGTCCAACTGCAATAGTGGCCAAAATCAACAGATCCTCTAATGAATTAGAATGTTTCTCATGTGTATTTCCACGAAGTCTTCTTATTTTTATTTCTCAATGTACCAACCAGCGCCTTGAAATACTGAGACATGAAAAAAAAATAGATATTCCTGACACAGACCATTCAGAAATTATGCTTGTGTTGGGAGTTATGCTTGTCATGTCGTATAATCAAGTACCGAACTTTTCAGATTATTGGTCCAGCAATTCTTCATTGGGAAACGAAGCTATCAAAAATGCGATTTCCCGTAACAGATGCCTATTGCTCTTTGCAAAAATGTACTTCAATGATCCAGAAAAAGATGCGAATGCTCCAAAGACATATTATATGGATGAAGTGGTGGCATGTTTCAAAAAGACATTTATGCAAGCTCGCGAAGATAGTCCCTTTCAAAGCATCGATGAATCCATGGCTAAATTCAAAGGTCGTTCTAGCCTAAAGCAGTATTTACCCCTAAAGCCAATAAAACGGGGAATCAAAGTGTGGGAGAGATGTGATGCTGCTACGGGCTACACCTATGACTTCAATATATATTCTGGCAAAGACATGGATAATACAGATCATGAGGGTACAATACTTGGAGAAAGAGTTGTTCTAAAACTTTCCTCAACAATACGTAACCCAGATGTTACACTTACATTTGATAGATTTTTTACAAGTGTAAACTTATTGGATAACATATCCTTTCCTTCTGTTGGTACTTGTATTTCTCGTAGAAAAGACATGCCAAAATTCTCTGACGAAAAACTTCAAAAAGGTGATTCAGAATTTCTCCAGAATAGAAGAGGAACTCTTGCAGCAAGATGGCAAGATTCAAAGGAAGTTCTGATTCTGAGTAATTGCCACGGACCTGATGTCATACAAGTAAAACGTAAGCAGAAAGATGGAGAAAAAGTAATGACAAATTGTCCTACCGCTATTGCCGACTATAACAGATTTATGGGAGGAGTAGATTTGTCTGATCAAAAGATATGCCTATATGATTTTGACAGAAGATCTACAAAATGGTGGAAAAAAGTATTTTATAAACTTTTGATGACAGCTGTTGTGAATGCACACATATTGTTTCAAGAAACCAAACATAGGAAAATACCTCTCTTGCAATACATTGTCCCCCTAGCCGAATTAATGATTGCTCATGGCAAAGAAAATGCAATTGTCAAGAGGAAGAAATCAGGTCGACCGTCAAATGCAACAAAACTGATGTTGAATGTTGGAGATCATTTGCCATTAGAAGGGCCAACAAGAAGAAGATGTGCCCGCTGTGCCAAACAAAATAAAGAAACCCGAACAAAAACTGTTTGCGCCATGTGTAAAATTGCACTATGTAAAAACTGTTTTGCAATGTACCATACATAGAAATTTCATAAATAATGTTGTGTAGGTAGGTGTTTTCTGATAAAACTGTTTCAAAAGTATTGTGAAATTCATTTAGAACTAGAAAACTGAACTTTTCACTATGTTTTATATTGTCACTTCAACCCCAATGGGACACATGTGTCCCAACTAAAAAGACCAGTGGGACACATATGTCCCACCTCCAAAATGGCCCTTACAGTAAATTTTTGCTTATAATTGGGCAGAATATTGCTATTTCTACTTTATTTTACC
The DNA here is from genome assembly GCA_000611955.2 of Stegodyphus mimosarum. Taxonomy (NCBI): domain Eukaryota; kingdom Metazoa; phylum Arthropoda; class Arachnida; order Araneae; family Eresidae; genus Stegodyphus; species Stegodyphus mimosarum. The sequence continues at coordinate 1,082,694 of KK113596.1, read as the reverse complement.
TAATAAACCCCTAATTTATCTTTTTTTTTAAAAGAAAAAACTGGTTGTGAAAGGGTTAAAATAAATCCAGCCATGCAAAAGTAATATAGCAGATAATATAAATTACTCGCGATTCATTCATCTTTCAATAAACAAGAAAATGCAGAATGCGAGCTTTCATAATTTGAGGACGTGACCTCAACCAACATAACCAAATCTTAGCTTATCCATTAGGTGGCAATAAAGTCAGCCCGAACACTAACAAACAAATTCTATCAAGCTTTCACAATCAATCTTCAACTAAGTCGGCAGACGGTGTGAACATCCACTGATTAAGGCAGGTTCGGTGATAGTTGTATTTTACATTAATAAGCACGAAAACTTAATTAACTTTCTGTTGTTGGCAGGGCATGATGAATACCTTATAGTGGCGATGTCTGAGCTATGAAGGAAGTGGTCATGTACAAGATGACACAAGCTTTTATTTTTACGACACTTTCACAACACGACGTTAGCGCACATCACACAAAAATATTAAATGCAAATATATATTTAGCTACTATTACTGAATACTACAGCCCACACTATGTATTTCGTTTTATTTTCTGGTGGCTGTAAAAATAAAAAAGAAGGGCCAAACGGCCTAAATCTGTGTATCCTGCATACTTGTATCAGAGAGAGAAAAAAGCTAAAAACACTTCAAGCGAGCGTGCTACCAGAAAAAAAAATTCCTATCCGTTCTGGAGTATCTAGAGCCATCACTGGAGAAGTAAGAGAAAAAATACTTTGGCGGGATTCGTAAGATAGACTTATATACAACTCAGGAAAACTAGAGTGCAACGAGCAAGTAAAAACAAATGTTAAAAAGCATAATAATAAAAAATAATATCTAAAACAAAAGCAAATGAATGACCCCTTAACCCATTAGTTGTGAACAATCTTTATGATATGATTTGCAAACAGTCATCTTACTTACTCAATGGAAGTACAACTGAGTACTGAGCAAACCAACTTCCTTTTCAATGGCGAAATGTCAGTTACCACAAAATTACTTATCTGTTTAAATTATAATAATTGAAACAATTAGTCTTCTAAATCTAATAAAGCTATCATGCTACAGCTGCGCTATTAAGAATAATGTTAATAGTGCAGTTTAGAGTTCCTTGCATTTTCTTTCGCAACAGTGTTAGTTCCAAAGCTGTATGTAAGTAAAGCGTCGACACTTCAATGGGAGAAATTGCGCTTTGAAACGACCGCAGCGCTCGTAGCGGTGGCAATGTGGAAACACAATCAGTAAGACTGCGCATGCTCCTTTTCTTTTCAATCACTGGTTGTGTTGAATCGGTTGTTTGTTTGATTCTACCGAAAACTTGTTAGCTTCTAACGTGCTTTGGTTGTGCTATTTATAACTTATTAATTTTGTACTTTTTAATTACAAAAGGCTCTTTTCAGAACCATTTTTTTTAATTTTCCCTAATGGCGTGTCGATACTGCGGATTAAGGATTGCAAGAGTAAGATTTCGTCGAAATCTGATGGAATACATTTCTACACGTTTCCTTGAGACGATGCGTACTTAAGGAAGTAATAAAGAAGAGTTTTAAGGAAGTTATGAAGAAAGTTTTAGGATATGTGTTGTTGAAATTAAAGGTAAAAAAATCTGATAATTAAAAGAATTATTCCCCTATATTTTATAATAACGCAGGTACAAGTTTTAAATAATATTTTAAAAAATCTTTTTTTTTTATTCTCTTTCAGAAATATTCAGAGAAAGTTATGTACTATTTAATGTATTTCACTATTAAAATAAAAAGAGCGCTAATTTGAAATGGACCGAATTGAGCATTAATTACAAATTGACTTAGATTTTTTTCATTTAAAAGATGCCTCAGAAGCTAAAAAAATCATGTCATATTTGAGAAAGTATGTTAGGTAGAAGCTCTGCAAGTGGAGAAGAAATAATGCATAATTTTAATGTTAATAACAATAAACTTTCCTTAAAAATGTATTCTTTTCGTATACTTAGGACTCTGAAATACTGTACAAATAGAAAATATATACATTTATATATATAATTACGACGCAAGTGCAAAATATTTACATCCAATCGTGTCAAAACTCATTGCGGCCTCTCCATCTTATTTCCAACCTCCATGACGTCATTGCAGGGAAGAGGAGGAGGGGAAGAGATTTAGTTTACATCGCCCCCACTGCAGTGGATTGGCGCTGCAATTTGGCGTCATGTTATAGTATGGGCTTGCCGACGCTTTACTTACATACAGCTTTGGTTAGTTCTAGTTAATATGCAAGGAATTTAGGAACTATGGCTGTATGGTACACGAAAAGAAAATTACATCCTAAAATATAAGAAAAATAATTTGGATGACCGAAAGCAAGGAGAAATAGTTCGAAATAGAAGAAATATCAAGGGAATAAACACGATAATACTTAGATATATTTGCAAATAATAATGTAAGAATATCTGAACGTGATGCTATGCAATTTAAGTAGGCACTAAATAGCATGACAGTTCTCAGCAAAGAAACTTCTTGCTCATAATATAACTAGTAAATTTAGCATTGCAATAAAAAGTGACCATTCAGCCGGAAATAAAAGTGTTTAGTGGAGTGATGATTTTTATGAGCTGCTATTCCATTTTGTTTAAACGTCCAGAGAAAAGGACCTTTATTCGTCCGGAATGGAGTCTCAGTTTTTCAGGTCCATCATAAATGGCACTTTTTGCGAAGTGAAATTAATAAACCCAGTTTTAAAGATGCTGTTAATCAATGATATTATCATGTTTTTGAAACTAAAATTAATATATATTAACTTTGCAGTTTTCATACTTAATATACCTTATCCTATGCATAATAAATTAACCAAAGGTTTGGTATGTTTTTACGTCTTCGGAGAAGTTTTCAGTATCATGAATCGGAGATGGCTCAGTGATTAATTTTCGTTTCAAAATTCAAGGAAAAAATACAGCTATAAAAGATAATTTTATGTCCTTATTCACAGAAATAAAAAGATAGAAGGTAATTCTTTTAATCTATCACTGCTTTGTTGTTCGTATTCAGCTGACCATGTCGTATCCATTAATACGCAATTTAATTTTAAGGTAGAATCCCATAACTGTGACAATAATCCACTGCTTGCTGTTCTTTAGAAGGCAGGCCTCAAATTTTAATACTTTTTGTTACGAAATGAAAGGAAATAACACAGCATTAACAGTTAATTTATATCTTTATTGATAAAATCAAAAGATGGGTTATCGAGAGTCAATCGGGTGCTATCAAACGAAAACACAGATGTAGCGAGTGTGTTGTTACGTCACGTTTATCCATTCATTGGTCTTAAATCGTGCTTCATGGGGGCAGCTTCAGGGTCAACGGCATAATACGTAAGCATTGTAAGCAATAACTAAGCAATTAAATAGTAGCTAGACAGACTTACAATTACCCCCACAGGCTTGAAAGGACTGCAACTATGGCTGCAGATCAACAGTTTTCTAAGTACAAACATAAAAGGAAGCAGCGCTTGGTGCAATTTCGCAAAGTCCGTAATCTGGAAGACAGATCAATTAACCTTAATGGCATCGGGTGCTATCCAATCCGATCTTAAGTTAAATCCCAATTACGAATACGGCAGCATATTTTCGGCAAGATTCTGTTCACAGCTGTGTTTTAACGACAGTAATAAGTGATAGAAGTGTCTGAGAAATTGCGAAACAGTTAGATACCACAATAAGTCAGCTGACGTCCTGTTTCTTCTATCTCTCTATATAAAGAAGAATGTCTGTGTGTTTGTGTACTCTTTCGCAATTAACTCAGTCACTACTACAGCTACCGTCCCAAAAACTTTCTACATTTCTTTTCGGGGTCCTGGAAAAGCTCGTACTTTTTTTAAAAAACAAAAATAGCTAAAATCAAAGATATTAATTAAAAAAAATCAGAGATATTAATTAAAAACTCTGAAAACGCTAATTTTTCGCCCTCATTTTTGTCAGTGGCAGCAGTCTCGCACCCTGGAGATAAAAATCTGCTTTATTTCGAGAAGTGTTGCCACTGCTCGCTTAAAAATCGTAGAGATTGTTAATAAAATATTAATAAGTTTTACAACGAAATAAAAATGGCATTGCCAAACATTAAATACATTATTCCCAATCCTAAAGTTTCGTGAGAAGCCATTTCGAGTATTTCTATCTTCGTACGACTTTAATCAGGCGAGATATTAATTAAAAACTCTGAAAACATTAGTTTTCGCACTCATTTTTCCAAGTAGTAACAGTCTCGCGCTTTTGAGATAAAAGTGCTTTATTTCGAAAACGTTGCAACTGTTCGCTTTCAAATCGTAGAGTATGTTAATCAAAAATTTGTAAGTTTCACTAAATCTCTCTATATAGAGAAAAATGCCTGTTTGTGTGTTCCCTTTATTGATTTGTGATCAATTATGATCCATTTTTTGCCACATTTAATCGATTAAACTGAATATAGGTGAAAAATTGAATGGAACTTGAGCTTTTACGACCGTTTCATTAGAAAGACGAAAATCATAAAAAGCGTGCCATGTTTGGTGATATAATGAGAGAGAATTAGTTTATTTTTCCATCGAAATTTTTTATGCGGATTACATATCGCATCAGACTGAAAAATGTATGAGTATGAATCGTATTTTCGCATCGTTACTAGAGAAGGATTACAGAGGTATTTAGACAAATTCTAACTTAACTGGCATCGGGTACTTCCGCTAGTAAATCAATAAATCTAGTTTCTTATTTACGTTAGCTGTATTTGCGTATTTCCAGAAAGCATGATATAGTGAAAAAAGAAGAAGTACAGAATAGCTTAATTTTAAGTTAACTGGTTAACCTATCTCAAAAACTAAAAATATAGGTAATTAAACCATGGAAAGCTTGTTAGATATACAATAATTTCAACAAGCCTAACCAATATGTAGGCCGATGAAATTATATTTGTTACGTTACATCAAAGCGTTGTCATTCTGCAAGCCAAATGACGCTTAAAGGCAACCCCGAGAGATACGGCAATTTCACATAGGCTTCATCATCACCAGGCTACATCATCAGGCTACGCAAGCTAGCTTGCCATACTACTGCCATGGCAAGTTAGCTTCCTTTAGCCTGAGCAACAATTTCTTTCATATATCCATGACAACAATGCTAATGATTCTTTAACTTTAAAGATTTCCCTTTCTTCGGATTTACTTTTGGTTCCTGAAGTTTAACAGGAAATTCACCATCTTTTTCAAAAAACCTCGATCTTTAGAAACCACATTCTCATTTCTTTTTATCTCCCACAAATCTCAACACGCAGGTGAGAGATGTAATGTTGTGAAAAATAAGGATGTAGATGGCGCTCCTTGTCAGCAAAATACCTGTAATGTTGAAACGAAAAAGGGAAACCGCATTATCGGTTGATTAGGCAATATGATTCTTAGACGGTTGGTCCACCTCGTAAGGGAACAATCCTAAAGTTTTCAATGTTAGTTTTTAACACTTTACTATCAATGGGAACAACATGTTAGATTTTGGCTAAAATTGACAAACCACAAGTTATACTTTAATTGAAGCTCTAAGCAGACTTTTGCATAAAATATTATTACTATACGGATTCGTAATAGATTGGTAATATACGGATTCGTAATAGACTGAATACACACAGCGGCGTTGATAGGATGATAAAGTTTCTTTTAGCCAAAGAAACACTTCATAGATCTGGAACTTTCCATAAAAATAGTCGTACAACTCTTCACAGTAACACATTCAGTAATTTACTTAAAACTACTAGACATGTTAAATACAAAGCAATCGACAGCGCAGCTAAAGAACGAAGCTAAACCGTAGATAGTACTCGGAATTCACCCTGAGCTAACAGCCAACAAAAATAACCGAGAACAGATTCTCTCACCTGCCTTATACAGTTTTCATCCGGCCGTCGATATATTTCTAGTACTTTCTGCTTCACGAAACTACTGGAGGATAATACGAGGGTCGAACTGCGGTTACAACTAACGTAGTGGTCAATTACATTTATTCAATTTCAATACTTATTGCGGTAATACAGGGATCGGCTCAAAATATCGCCAAGTTTAATGACTTTTAGCGATTTCTCCCCAAATTTTAAGATGACAATTAGTCGAACCGTTGCCAACTTACGATATCTCGCCAAATTATCGAGATACCCATTCACTCTATGCAAAACAGACGTACCCCTGTATTCTTTATTTCCCAGCATAGTGTCACTCTCTCCATTTTTCGTATTACATTACAAAGAAAAATATAAATTTTTCATATATAATTGCACTAAAATTACCTATCCATGTTCAAAATTCGTAACAATATATTGTGCGATAATCAAAACTCAGTTTTCTATATAAAACAGGTATGTGACTGAGAACAACATATTGCATTTATAAACATTAAATGTATTTTTGGAATTATGCAAAATGCACCGATAATAAGCTCCGTATGATGATGAGCTCTTTCCTTATGAAGAAGGTAACCTTATTATCTTCAATCCTGAAATTTCTTCGTTTCACTTTTGCATCCAATCACTTTTCAAATGCATCCAGGATGCTACCACGAAATGTAATCGCTATATATTGTTTTTAAGGAAATAATACAGTAGATATAATTATAGCGAATATGAAAAAGCTGAAGTTTACACCACATGACTTCCATGTACGGAATATTAAATTATACACATCTTTCCTGCATTTTACTTAAACTTATTTTCTCGAATTTCGTTAGAGATATATTTCTCATTTAATTAATTCAGCTCTCACTTCGCGACAAGGCAAAAATACATGAAACCTCAAAAAATATTTATTAAAAATTGAAAAAAATAGAAAAATGTAAAACATAAATACAATTAAGACAATTTAAAGAAAATCTTTTACAATTAAAATTAGGGTTTCTAAGCAAAAACATGCAATTCGGCCAGCGGGTAAGAAGGCAGATTTTTCGGTTCACAAAACTGAAAGTTTACTTTTGGTCTCACTCGGCAGAAATACACTGAAGGACTGGAAAGTGATTTAATTTGTTGTGGACGCTATGCTGAGTCAATATATTGCATAATTTAATAACTTAAAGGATAATTACAGAATGGATTAAGCATAATTTAATTCGCAAAAATAAAAGAACACGTTATCTTTGTTGTTGCGAAGCTTAATTTTTCTAGACTGGCAACAAATCCACTATGCTGCTAATTTTCAAATGTAAACAAATATGGCAGTTATGGTAAACAAAAATTAGGCTTAGCCACACTTAAACAATTTTTAAATTGCTGATAATTCTACAACTATTGCGTAGAAGTTAACTAAAGGCATAAAAACCTTAACCGGAAGAGCAACATAATTCAAACATTTTTAAAGCAAAAATTGCGCAATTTACCAACATATAAGAATAAAAGATGCTGAGTAACAGAGTGGGTATATATATATATATATTTGGTGCGACTGATTGCAACCAAAAAAGGGAAGTGCACAACTACATATTATAGCAGTGCAGTATACAACATTTCAACATCTTGAGGCAACTCGTTTTTGAGTTATGCGAGATAAATACATACATACGTACGTAGAGACGCCACAAAAAAATCTCTTCTGAATCTATTTTAAAACAGCTTTATAATTCGTTTAGAGAAAACGAATCCTTTATTGTACACGTGCAATAAAGGCTCAGCAAAAATTCGTTCATGAATTGTTCATAACGTTTCTGCGAATTATTTAACCAACGCTATACGCCTACTTATAATACTCTGAGGGCATCTTTCACTGAGTGAGAACATGCCAATGTAGAACTGAAAGTTAAGCAAAAGTTTGCCTTTTTTCAGTGAAAATGAAACATACATTCTGCTGAAGAGGTTTTTTAATTTGAAAAAAAAAAGAGAGATCTTTGTCTAGCTATCATCAAAATCGATAGAGGTATTCACAATCTAAGCTAAACTAAAATTGCTTTTTTGCCTAATTTTAAATCTCTGACTGAAATTATAAACAACCTATTTGGCGGCATAATTGCTTCCTTGGCGATACATTTTTACGGTTGGTAATTTTTTAATCTCTTCTGACCTAATTTGGAGAAGTTACTTCAGTTAAAATATTTGATAATACCCTGATAATATTAACAAAACCGTAATAAGAGATGCATTTCCTATGTTTTCGTAAACAAACCAATGGGACATCGGCAAATCGATAGCAACATCCGAATGACAACATTAACTGAGGCCACATTAAGCGGCGTCTGCTATATTAAAAGTGTTACTGCTACAAAGCGTTTCTCAAAGCTTTATTTCTAATAATGGTAACACAGCAAAATAATCTTAACTCTTTATTTAAAAAGAAGTTTCAAGAGATGAAAAAGAATTTCAAATTTTAATTATCGTGCGCCTCTATAAATAACAGATATGTTTTAATTATTGCAAGAGCCTCAAATCTTAATCATGATAAATTTAAAAACCTGATTTCTTTTTTTGAAATAGAATTGATTCGAGATATTATCTTACCCGGAAGGACGGAATTATCGATTCGTTCAAATTTTAAATCTGTTCTTGTAAACCAATTACCGCAACTTTCCTCTTCGAACATAATTTTTGAGTTAAATTCTAATTCTTGTACCTTGACAAAGTAAGATAAAAGAAAATTTCGATAAATATTTCAAACAATAGATTGTTTCTAGAAGGTAGTAAAGGAATAGCCACTAAAATATGCTTCTAAAACTGACGGAATTATTGCTTTAAAAAATTCATTTTTAATATCCCGTGGTAAAGAATGTAACAAATGTAGCATTTTAAGTAATTGATGCCTTTATTTTAAACTGTTTTTGTGGATTTAGAAATAATTCTAAAAGCAAATTTCTGTTCACTGTACATCGCTGTCTCTTATATGTAGTTTACTTCAAAAGGCATGTTAAGGTGTTGATTTATTGTCTATCGATTTCTAAAAGCAAAGTTGCATTCATTGTGAAGTTGGTACGATTCATTTCAGAATCGGTTCTCTTTACTGAGCGAATGAAAATTCGATTTCAGTAAAAGGAGTGTAGCTCTTTTACAATTCACGGACAGCTCTCGTTGGAAGCGTGCCAGGAGCAAAGATGTTTCATTTATTCACTATCTGATTTACTTTAATGAGGAGCGAACTTTTTCATCTTGAAAAAGGAGTGATGCTCCTGTTGGAAGCGTGCCAGGAAAATTCGATTCTCATTTGAAGAGAGAAAAGAATGTTTATTTTTTCATATTAAAAGTGAGTTTAATTTTCATCAATTCCCAAGTTTTTGAAATTTTTTATTTTATAATTTCATTGTTAGATTTGTGTAGAACGTATTTCTTAGGGAATCTCAAAACTACAGTTAAGTTGGCCTTTTAATCAAGTCGATTCTTACGATTCCACTGTTTGTTCGATTTTTTCGCTTTTCGCTCCAGTATCGCTAACCGTTTACGATCCCATGCTCGTTTGAATCTTTTCACTCTTGCTACATCCTCTCTAAAATTTACTATTTTTTCCCGGTGTTTTCTGTCAAAGTTATTATTACTGAGCAGTGAATCACAAAAAAGAATTGACCCAGCTCATTTCTCGTCCGATCCCTTAAAAGAGCTTTTTTTTGCAAAATCTCTATTGTAAGGAGTTCCAGTTTCATGCAAGGTTTCATTAAAATAAACTGGTTCCATGAGTAAAGTAACAGAGAGCATGTTTATAATACATAATGAATGCATCCCTGTCTTTAGGTAGATAAATCTCGCATGCTTTTACCGTCATCCAAGTAACCAGTCTAATCCGGTCCTAGCAATGGAGCTTTTAACAGTAGTTTGAAACCTGCTTTGTCCGCAAATTTTTATGATGCTATAAAAAAGCTCCTACCAACATTATTTTCACGTAGTGCCACTAGTCAGAAAGAAGGAAAGGATACAGGACCTAAATTCCTAATCTAAGTACGTTAAATTCCTGGAAGCTAAGATTCGTCTGAAAGTTCTATTCAGCCAAGTACTGACGGAATGTGTTGCTCAGGCTGATTGTAGTATAAGAAATTCTGAAACTTAAGTTTAATCCCTAAACTGTGACTGCCCTTCGAGTTAGTCTTCATTTGCGTACTTTTCATGAAATAAAACACGCTAAACGGAAATGAAGTGGGGAAAGAAATTAAGCGATTCGCTTTAATTTCCGCTGCTGTTGTTTCCATGGTTACGAGGCAAACTGGACGGCGGAATATAACCTTGAAGTTCCTATTTCAATGTAACAGACTGTAACTTGGCATGCGTTTTGCACCTGATGAAAGTTTTATTTTTCATTTCCGAAAACTTCTCCAATCACGGTATATCGCGAATATTGTTTCAGAGAATGACATGGTACGATTGTGGCTAGCTGACTTTAAAAATGTAGGAGAGATTCGAATTCGAAAGTCTGATTTCCATTTTACAAGCAAACCGTGTTGAGATTTCCTTCTGCTTTTATTGCTTGACATCATTCAATCACATATAATTTAGATTTATTGAGCTTTAAACACAATTTCCGTTCAGTGGATATGTACTTGAAAATAATTATTCAGTTCCTTAATGCGGGATAATAGTAATGCACAAATATAATCCTAATTAGTAATATTGCAAAAAAAGAGGTTTTAAAGAAAAGAATGTAAATTTAAAGCTACTTTCGTATTATCGCAACTACCTTGGTAGAAACTGCGAAATTTTGAGAATGTGCCAAACTTTGACAACTATTCATTTCTATTCTTCAGGCAGACATCCTTATCATAATCCATCAGTCAAGCTATGTCGCCATTTTCGTATATGTTCTTTTTGCTGTAATTCAACACGATTTTTCTAAGGAAATCGTAAATTTTCTTGCCTTAAACGTAATTTTAAAATATAAACTTGGGGCTTTGTCAAGCAAAACCATCGTTAACTTGCATTCGGTCAAAATTGATATTTCCGTTGAAATATGATACCCGAAATTTTTCGCGATTATAATACTTCCTTTATACTTCATACAAGTAAGTAAAAAAGGTACAAATTAGGCATTAATTATATTTATAATCTGTTAAATTGAATTTAAATCATTTTTTCAAATATTGATAATTTCTTTTCATTAATTTTCATGAAAAGAAATTTGCAAAAGAGAAAGAATGAAAGTTTTATTTATAGTATTATATTATGCCTAACTATTAAAAAGTGAACAAAAATTAGTTTATTTTGACAATAATTTTCATATGTATCGTTTAAATTGTAACATAATCATTATTAAAACTGTAGTAATTTAGTATTTGAAATTTTAATAATTATTGCTTTAAGCCCTCCGGCGTAAAATGTCTAAGGAGACTCTTCTTTTAAATATTTAAGTCGCAATAACTATTCATATTTCATCAGGTACGGTCCAAATTTTATTTAAAAAGTAGTTCCAGAATTATTTAAATCTGAAATTCAAGTAATTGTATTACTTTTCAGTTAGAGATAAAAAATAAGTTTCATTTATGAAGCTGTACAAATGGGAAGGACAGACTTAAATCGAGATGGTTGACGAAAATAAAAATTAAAATAATTTACCATTTTAAAATTTTACAAATAAAATAGCTAAAATATCCAAGATTTCTGAAGGAAGAAAGAAATTTGCAGCTAAATTTCTAAAAGAAAGAACGAGTCAATGCGTTTGGTAAATTTTTGTTTGCGCAATGGCGAGTCTCTGCAATTATTTGATACTTTTTAAAGAGAAAACAGATCACTCTGTACTTGGGAAGAAATAAAATTACGGAAATGTTTGGCGAAGAATATAGGTAGTTTATTCTTTAGTGTATCGCTTATAATGTGTATCTTTTTAGTGTATCGCTTATAATGTGTATCTTTTTAGTGTATCGCTTATAATGTGTATCTTTTTAGTGTATCGCCTTAATAATTAAAAAGTGTATTTTAAATTGATTAAATGTGTTTTCTTTTCGGATAATGTCTGCCTGCTTAAGAAAAATATAGAGAGCTTGGGAATATTTCTAAAGAAATGAAATCTTTCTGAAAACCACAAACTTACACTCGATAAGGAAGTTACTGTACATTTCATCTGTAAAAAACCGGAAAATTGCGTCGAGGTGGCTGCGTTAATACGCAGTTATTATTTTGCACAGAAAATGAATAAAAAATAAAATCTTTGAAAATTAATTTAATATAGTCTGATGATATCACTACTCATTGTTACGTTAAAGCTTTTAATAATTCCTTCTAGTTTAGGTATGAAATTGACCTCAACGGGTGAAGTCGTACCAGTAGAAATAAACCTATCGAAACGAAGATACCTTGGCGCAAGAGAGTTATCACTTAGCTTATGGGAGAGACATATCATTGCAGAAAAAGAAAGAGTAAAGGTAAGAAATTACATTATATCATTATTTTAAGGTATATTACTTACGTAATTAACTCTGTTACTCATCCTCAACACTTTTAACTCTGATAATCCATGGGCCAACAATTTAACGAGTTGCTAATACCGCATCTTACATTACAAAAACTAACTTTTTTCGAAATCCATAAATTAAAATGCCTGTAGCTGTAAAAATTCATAACAAATGCATGGTGAGTTACAATAGCATTATATACATATCATCGTTTAGTAATCTTACACTGTGTACACACTACGCTCGGGGAAAGGAAGAAAGAAAGAACATCTGAAAGAATTCAGATTTCAACGTCGCATAAGAGGATTTATTAAGGTTTTTTTACGTTGTCGCTAAGCATTACAGGATGCCAATCTGCTCATTAACTCACCACTTGCTAACATAATATTTTTATCGTTTAAGCTTTGTTATTAAACACTGCTTTCTTCACACTTAGGCCACATAAACTGCAAGAACAAAAGCACAAAACAATTAAAACCAGCATATATTTAGAATTTCCTATAGAGTGTTAGTGGTTGCCCAAATTGTTTTTATGTTCGCTACATTATTTCTTTGAAAACTAGCCGTACGAGCGGACATCCACCTGAAAGAGTTGCCATAAATTGAAAAATGTATATAATCATTTTAAATGGGTCCAGCAAGTGTCATTTAAAAAATATATTTAATATTGCTAATTAGTCATCAAATGATTTAACTTCATTTTCGGTTAAATCAATCAAATTAAAGAAGAGAAAAAAAATAATTTTAAGGACTGCATTCATTTCGTTTCAGTCATTTGATTAGCTTCTCAAGAACAGAAAGATTAAATTTGAAAGTTAAGTATCTTACGCACTACTGAATGACAACATACTGGTACGCCCTTTTGGGTTTAATAATGATTATCCTTTCATATTCTTACCTAAAGCTTACACGAAGTTGATGTATTTTAATGTTTTAAAAATATTTACCTTTTTTGGAGTACGATGCGATTAAAAAAATACTATTTGCTCTACCGTAATCCAATTTCAGAACCATCTTGATGTATGAAACAGTACAAGGCACTTAAAAATATAATAGCCAATATTTTGGGCAAATTTATTATTAAAATAAAAGTAAAAAGTAGTTCAATATATATTTGTTTTTGATCGAGCGCTTTGTTTAATAGCTATGAGCCTTGCGCCACTACAAGTGCAGGAAGTGGCAGCCATTTCATTACGGAGAAGCCTAATAGGCGGCCTCCGTTGCCTTCTATGAAGGGACGTGCAGTTACAACCATGCTATTTTCGGGTTTCTAACCCGACCCCATCATTACGACAGTCGAGCTCACTAACCACTATACTGGTTGGGCGGCAAGAAGTTCGATATAAATATTAAAAGGTGAAAATAAAACTTCGATAGACCTAATTCAACTTTGTCAAAACGTTGCTGTTACGATAAAAAGCACAGTAGATATAGTGTTTCACGTTCAAGTTGAAATATCAAGTCCAACGTAGGTGAAGCTCGGAACAGATGCTTTCATTCTGACAGGAACAAAAGAGAAGTTATGTTATTAACCAGATTATTGTGCAAAAGATAACCGAAACTTCTAGGAAGTCCACACTAAATTAGCGCGAGGAATGATTTTGGCCTCCAAAATAAAGACAATAAGTAAATAAAGTCTTTGTCCCAAAGATGAGAAGCAAACGAAAAACGTTTTACTTCATTTTATTTCATATACCTAATGTGCTCCATACCCTTGAATTTTAGAGATGCTAGTGTTGTTGTTGTTGCTGTTGACTAATGCTCATTTGTGTGACCTATAGTCAGCCGAAGCCCACGAAATTCCTTGTGGCAAGGAGCGCAAGAAACGCCTGTCGATGGCTAGAGCTTGAGCGCCATATAGGTGACAGTGCAATTTAGCTCAGTTCCGCCCCCAATTTTGATGGAAAGCCCCGGGAGGACGGTCCGAGAGT
>KK113596.1:1023588-1068380 GCA_000611955.2 Stegodyphus mimosarum | reverse complement strand
CTCCCTCCAACCTCTCAAGAGGACTTTTGGCTCCCCGTATATTTAGAGTACCCTCATGCCGCAAGGACATTATACGTTTACAAGCATCCATGCCTTCTCCGGGATTCGAAGCCGGGCCCTTTGGCATGGCAGGCAGCGACACCAAGCACTGTATCGGTTGGGCAGCAGAGATAGTATTGTTTATTCTGTATATGCAAAACTTCCCTCGTAAGGAATTTTATACGTATTCGATGACTGAATGTTTGGTATTTCGCATTTTATAAAAGAAAACTTGATTTTATTGACAGGTTAAAAGGACAAGTTAAATCAAGTAGATACTTAGAAACATTTGGAAAAAAGGGGCTAAGTTTAAGAACGAATGGCAGACGTATGGGAGCAATTGAAGTGCTCTTAGTTTGAAAACTGAAAGAAGAAGAAGGTGGACATCTTGAAAGTTTCTGCTTCAAGTGGCCAAGCCGTATATGTACATTCAAAATTATGTGTCATAATATAGTTAAGTACTCAGATATGCATTTTGAAATGTAGCCAGATATATAAGCTAATTTAAATACTTGAAGTAAAAGAATTACAGTACAACATAGTAGGGTCTTCCTTATGATGAAATAATCAAGAAAATACCATTTATTCATGACTTTTATGCGAAGTTTAGGATTTAGAGTTCAAACACTTACCCACTTAGAGAGTTAAGTGCGATGTGAATAGGTATAATCGTATAGGCCTTGAACATTATAAAATCGAATCCTTTCATTTACAAAGGTCCTGTACAATCATGCTACTGTTTGGTTAGCCTGTTATTATTTATTTTACGAAGTTTTAATTTTCCAAAATAAACTTATACGTACCATTAAATTAACATAGTAAAAAGTGAAGAGTAATTTTTGGTAATAAGTAGCCTACCATTTGCAAATTAAGAAAATAATCTTATTAGTCGTCTTGATTATGCAGTTCAGCAATTTCTTACGTATGAAGTGGTTAATAATTTCTATCTATCGGCAAATTATTGCAACTCCCTATTTTTTGGAGATATAAAACGTCACTAGATTTTAACCTATAACAGTTCATTTAAACTCATTTCTTGAAACAGTTCCACGATTTGTTTTGCCAAGATGATTGTTCATTTCTAATTTTGATGATTCACAACATATCCGGACAAGACACCTCTATATAGCCGCTCAGATTGGTGGTGGATTCTTAATAAGTTAGATAGCATTCCATATTTCTTAGCAATAGATTTCTTCTATTTTTATGCTTAATTAATTTGCATAAAATTATAATTTTGAAATCAGTGACGTTATAAGGATTAGGCTGTAACTGAAGACTGTACCCAGAATCTCCTAGTCCGATATCCTTCTAACTGAGCTATCCAAAGTCATTAACCAGTTACGGATAATTTTTACTTAACCGTGAGACTTGTATAATTTGACATTGATTGATTAATGTGAAAAGCAGGACTCATCACATACACCTTGCTCTCTAGACATTGACATGACACGGCTTCATAAAACTAAATGGAACGAATCTCTTGCCCTTTCGAGATTTCTGTCTCTTAAAGATGATGCTATGGGAAAAATTCGATAGAATATAACTACAGTTCCATCCATATACGATAACTACATACGCGATGTGATATGATTACGAAGCATAATATTAGCTACACATCTAAATGAAAGCATATAATTCATGAACAGAAGGAGTCGTTTATATAATTTCAGCAAAACTAATATTAAAGGAATGATTAAAAGACTAACAATGATCAACATTGAAAAATTTATTATTTTTTCCCTATCATATTCAGATTTTTAGAGCGGAGTAATAATGCTGCATTTGAATAGCAGGTAGGTATTCAACCAAATTGAAAGGCAAAGTGATAAATTTCCCAAGACGTAGCGTTTTACTACAATCGAATAATATTTCTTATTATAAATTCCCCATAGCAGTAGAAAGCATATACTTTCTATGTAATGTTAATGCGTAACTCTTTTATCTAATTTTTATTTGTTTATTGATACGTTTTATTTACATAAGTTGTTTATTACTTGTTGCTGCAAAAATTAAGTAATTCTATTTTCTGAGAATAGCTGGTTAAGATATTTTGAGCTGCGTATGTTCATGTTTCGTTTTTAACATAAAAATTTAGAACTTAATTTATTCTTTTTTCCCGAATATTAACTAAAAATGTCTTTAGAGGTACAATTTTAAATACATTAGTTTTGGAAATTCATTTTATTTGAGAAAATTCATGGTGTTTTCTCTTTAAGCATCGCATCAAAACATACCTATCAAAAAGAGATATGAAAACACGATCTTTAAATTCTAATTCAAGAGCAACTATCTGCCACAGAAAAAGGCTATATACGTCTTATTCATTCAGTATCCTTGAAATACGCAATACCTTTTAGTCTTGCTTGTTTTACAAACTCTCACGATATTTTCTGTTGGTTTTCGCTTGAAAGCACTGATTTACTAAAAGCACTTATGGTTTACTAAAAGCACTTATGGTTGAATTTGACATGAATAAGGTTTGTCGGATTTGCGTGCTTCTAAAAGCACATCGAAGTTTGAAAATACATTGCCTTATGCCTGCTTTTTCTCTTTTAATAAATATGTCTGTTAACTTTTCTCATTTTGTCCTACCTTTTTGATTTATTATTATGAGAAACTCTGTAAGTTTACCTATGCTTTCAGCTTAATTCCAAGTTTTGTTTTATGTTACATCACTACCAAAGCCTCTCTAAGAAAATAAACAAAACAACTATATTTTGGAAATCCCCGTGAACTACGTTTGCCTTTAATACTTTTCAAAGTTGGTTTTTTTCTCATAAACACTAGCCATATATCTCAGATTTGATTTAGTTTTCCGTCGTTACCTTTCAAAACAGTGACACTATGTAAGTACAAAAAATATGAATATTTATAATGCGAATTCTTTTTATAATAAATGTGAATCAGATATTTATTTAAACGTCAGCGTGAAATTAGACATACTAAAATATCAACAAGATTTATTTCTTCTGCGCAGTACCTATACAGAGAAAAGTGACTCATTATTTACAAGTTAAGGTGTAAATTTAAGGAGTAATACTTTGGCCCCTCTGTCTTGCTATTTTGAATGTACTTTCGATCAAAGGTAAACTCAGCAGCTGCCAGCAACAGCGTTAAAATAAGATATTAATGGAGCAGTTTAACCAGCAGCAGAGGTTACCAGCCCTCTTTCTTAAATTTAGATTCTCGCTCCGTGTTAGAGAGACACTTAAGTAACAGAACCTAAAGTAATTTTCATAAGTTTTTAAATCTAGTTTCGAACATTTAAACATAGGTCCTTGTTCTTCAGCTGCAAGAGTGAAAATAACGAAGAACAAGCCTATATTCATGCAAAGTGGCATTAAGCCATTTACCGAAGCCATCTATTGATACAAAATGAAAAAAATGCGAAATGAGTTTTTTTTTAAAGCTAAAGACGGTTTGAAATTTAAATCCATAATTAGAAATGAGAGAGATTTTTTATATATGTGAAAATCTTTAGGAAATCTACTTTGCTCAGCTTTTATGGAAATTATTTCATAGTTTTTCTCTTTTTTTATTAGTAAATGGCGTCTACTCATTCATTCCTTAATGAAATTTGCTTAAAATTTCCAGTGAGTTGTTATCGCCTGAACACAGATTTCTTTTTTCTCAGTTTCACTTCTGCAGCTGAAGAAGGCTCTGCAGTCAAATTTTCGAAAGTAGTTCTGCAAATTTAAATTATGCCGTTTTTTGCTAGTTTAGTATCTCTAACGACATTTATTCGGCGTGTTGTCTCAACTCAAATTCTCGCTTCTGATTTAAATTGATTTATTCACATATTGGGGTGAAGCAGACGAAAACGTAAAAGTGCAAGAATGATTTAACAGAAATAACTTAATAACTAAAGTAACCTAACATATTTACAGACTTGCCTGCACTAAGACTGCACTAAGACTGGTGCTTCTTGGAAATCTTTTTTTAATTGACTTCACAACCTCCTTTTATTTGTTTCGATGTAAGAAGAATGACAATGTTTCATTTTTATATTGTAAGACATAGGTATCTTAGGTCGCTACGGCTTGATATATTTTCATGGTGAAGCTGCTTTAGACGAAGCGTTTCTGGGGTTAAATGTTCTCTTTAATTGAGTTACAGTTTCCAATGACTTCTATTTAGTTCTTTCAAGTGAAGAGACAAATTCTTGCAGCCAAATCTTTCACACTTCGAAACCTGTTATTAACAGTACTATCCTAGCTTCCTTGGTCTTTTCGGCTTTAAGACCTTTGAAGATCATACATTTGACATCTCTCACTTTACCTCAGATAGGTTACGAAAAACAGAAGCTATTGCCATCTGAAAAATTGACCTTCACAGTGGACAACCAGGCAAAACGGTACTGAGTGCTAAATACATTATTAAAGAGTATTTCAAGCATGTTACATGTAATGGATTTAAAACACAAATCCAGAAAGGAACTTAACTGAAGACCGATTGAGATGATATTTTATTCAGATAATATTTTAAAATTTAATTGGTCTCGTTCTGTTTCATTTTTTTATCAAAATATAATGCAACGGGTAATTACTGCCTAGTGTAGCGTATTTTCGATTAGCAAGCTATTTTCAAATTCTTTAGAATACATAGTTTCCAATCAACGATTTAAGCACTGCCATATTTCTCATAATGCTATTTTTGATATCCTTGTTAATTTTTGTTAGGAAGATAACTCGCCGGTGTCAGTTTATTGTCATCCAGAAAAAAAGAATAGAGGCAAGATTTCAGAGAGATAGGCTTTATAATTGTATATGTTGCAAATACGTTTCTAATTCTAATTTAATATTATAGTCTGAGAAGGTTCATTTAATCATATTCATTAATTTAATTAAAATATTGCCGATTTACTAAAGCTTCCTGAAAGTTGCATCAGTTTTGCAGAATCCTCAGCAGAATTCATAATACGAGCATGTCTTTTCTCCACTTGGTTCAGTCTCTCAAGAAAAGCCGGTCACTTCACAGCATATGTAAACCTACTGATGAATTAAACCAAAACTGATCCTTGAATAAATACTGCGCGTTACTAATTGAACGGTTAAAGCACATGTAAGTTTTCCATCTTATTGTTCAGCCAATGTAAATTATTTACTTTCTACTCTGTCATAACTAAATAACTAACAGAAAAAGAGATCAAGCTGGAATTTTTAACCTTTTAATTGTCAAATGGTGAAAGGTTGTAGTAAAACATTCTTTTGGGTGCACATACTAAGTAAGCAGGATATGTATTTAAGTTTATGTCGTTAAGTGTATGTTTATGTCGTTGTTAAGTTTATGTTTATGTCGGTTGACTGCATAATAATTTGATGTTGAAAGACAGTAACAGTGCAAACAAGTGTGATTTAGAGTTATAGATTTCCCATAAGAGCCTATGAAAACAAATTTTCTGAGTAACCGTGCCAAATAAAAGCTTAAAATAAAAGGCATTTCAAACGATGGTGCAATAATAGAGGTGTGCGGAAAAAATATCACCCAGAAAAAAAGGAAACGGAAAGAAAACCAACGGAAAAAATGTCACCCGGAAAATAAGGAACGGAAAAAAAGGAACTCCAAAATCTCGCCAAATAATGTCGCCAATCGGAGTTGGGGAAACCTGCGAAATTCTAATTTAACCGGCAGGATTATAGCGGGCTCGAGGGAGGTTTTAAGGGTAAGACGTTGAGCTAGCTGCAGCCGAACAAGGTGATTTCGAAAGCAGGTTTTAATATTCTTATCGCAAACTGTGGCTAAATTTCATCTACAACGCTTTATTATAATACTGCTTTTAATGCTCAGTTATGCGGCAATGTTTCACCCCTGAACCACAGCTTAAGGCTATAACTACATGGAGTACGAGGGGAACAATCACTAATAACCATGACCCGCTGGTCAACCCTCTATTTTTACCATCGGACAGGCCAGCAGCTCGCTTATCTTCTTTCAAATATCGTCAGAAGATTTCCCTATTCCGCAGGTATGGTTGTTATGATAAAACTTTTATCTCCCGTCTTTCAGATATTTCTAAACATCCCTTATTTTTTCCATTGCAAAAGAATGGTGACTTATTTTCCGTTTCCTAATTTTCCGGTGCCTATCTTTCCGTTCCTTATTTTCCGGGTGACATTTTTTTTCTACAACCATGATAGAAGTGGTGTTAGTAACGAATCAATTGCTTAACTAGAGCCTACCGAATAAAGTAAAATAGAGTACTTTACAATATGGCAAAGACTAGTAAAATACATTGACCTTATTAATTTCCTACACAACAATACCGCACGAGCAGTAGTGAGATTTTTGTCGGGTTTATTTTGATTATAGCAAAGCATTCGAAGGCTATCTACGTAAGAGAAGGGATACCTTCATGGAGGACTATCTAAGGAAAAATGGCTTGCATACACGTTACACATAGGGAAAACTACAAACACGCCCATGCAGCCAGCCCATTTGCCGGGATTTGAACCCAGAATCGAACTACCAGTATTCAGTGATACTTCTCAGTCCGTTGGTGGGCGAGCAAGAGTGAGAAAATTACTTAAAACCAAGCAAAGTCGAAAATAATGTGTGTGTGTTGAAACAATACTTGCAATAAAAAATATGAATAAAAAATAAAAAATATGAAAGATTGGATGATTTAGTTTTCTGAGGAAAACTGCCTCGCATTCACGTTACACACGGAAAAAATGCAACCAGCACGTTTGTCTAAGTTCGAACTGAGAACTACATACCAGAATTTAGCTGTCCTAATCATTCAGATATTAGAGAGCTGAACATTAAAAGTATAAAATTTAAAGAGAAATATTCTGCAACAGAAGTGCAGCAATAGCCTATCACACGTGATGCAGAATTCGGCTACCAGTAATAAATACAAGAAATACGTACAGAAGCAAAAACGCGCGATATATATTTCATGCATTTGACAATAGCAGTGATATTACTTGTGTTATATAGTAAGAAAGCTACTGCAGTTTTAGAACTTGTTATGCGTATTTTGCAGAATATTCGCTGAATCCTTAGAGAAGTAGTAAATCAGAGACTTAATGTCTATACTATTTCTAATGCATGAAGTTAATTTCGTGTTACTTTTATTGCTGAGGTCGATATTTTTTGCGCAATTCTGTGAATTTTGTGGGAAATTTATCTGTTTTATAAATATTTTGATTCCCTACTAGTTTTTTTTAATATCATTTGTGAAATATTTCGATCATTTAGAGGACAGGTTTTCGATCATTTAGAGTATAAGAGATAATTCGATCATTTAGAGGTTAGTTTAGGTTAAATATTTTGAATACGGCAAAGCAAACCATAACCCTTTGACTACGAATTTATTTTTTTTACCCCATTTTCTATCCAAGGGAACAAAATATGTCATAAATAAGGTAAATTTAGCGTTTGGGATTTTTATTGACAAATGATTTTCAAGCCAAAGGCTGGGACACATATGTCCCACCGTAACGAATGGTGGGATACAGATGTCCCTTACGTAGCGATCGACTTATTATAAGCACTCCTATTATTCTGGAAAACTTAATTGTATGAAACGGATTTTCCATCGTATGGTACAGGGTAAAGCATTTTTTGCATAACCCAGCATTATACAATCGGGAACTCATATTTGTTCTTTTCTCTATGTTCATTGGCGTGCAAGGAGCACAGCGGTATCTTGAATTTCCAACTATTGGAAAATGATCCCCAACATTCAGGAGTTTCCAAGTACTTTTTAACCCAGCAGTACTTTTTAAACTTTTAGTGGGACCTGTTAGTAGTCAAAAGGTTAAGGATTATCTGCCTAAAAGATGCATTCATCAGATAGTATCAAAGGGAAACTGGCTAGAATTGACGTTATGCATTTGAGAAAACTACGAAAACTAACTCTGCAGCTATCCCGTTTGCTTGGGATGGAATCCAAATCAGGTCGAACTACCAGTATTCAGAACTCTGAAACACTTGGCCACTAATGGGACTCAATCATTTCGAAGTGAAAAGTACTGTTGATCATATCTCAGTTAAACTGGCACTCGATTTGATTAAGAAAAATTACGTTTTTACTACCGGCACGATATTCAAAATAAAAATGCCTGAATGTATAAAATACGTTACTTAGTTCATACAAAGAGGATACAAAATTTTCTTGTGTATCATCAACATTCTTCTGTTTAAAATTCGGAAATCGCACATTTAGGTCAGAGAGTTAGTTGTTCATGATTCAAATAAACCTTCGTCAGGAACTTAAAATCCAGAGAATTATTCTGGAGTTACGAGCTGGAAGTGTTAATACCTGAAGTGCAAGTAGGTTATTTCGTATATATTTTCCCTCTCTTTTCTCGCAACTTCCAGTTTAGCTACGGGTTCTCATTAGGGTATGATGTATTGCATCGTTTAGTAGCTTGAACGGTGCGCGAGGTGCTTTTAAAAGCGCTTGATAACTTCTGAATTCCAAGTACTCGGAATGCATAAATTTCTTGCGCAGTAGATTTACATTCGCTTAATAGTTTCTTCGATGTTGGTATGCATGTCAGAAATTTTATGGCACAGACGTGAAAAATGAACTAAGTGGCTTAGAGGTTCGAAATATTTATCGTGCTTTAAGCAATGCATTAAATTTCAGATATTAAAATGTAAAATTCAACAGAATAATAACGTGCAGGGATAATATTGATCAGCATTTTCTCCAAGTCGATTGTTTAGTTCATCCTCAAAGCTTTAACTACTCTATAATAATTGTGACAATTCAGACTTCATTTGCCATTGATTCCAAATGTAAATCTCAAAGCAGTTCAGAACTAGAGGCAACTGATGTTGCTTTGTTATTCTTAAATCGCTGTAACATTATTCGGTCAGTATGCTTTATTTTTAACTTAATACTCTTTAAAAGTATGTAAATTCAGATAATTTTTTATACAAAGCTCAGCGAAACACGATCTAGCAGTTACAAATTGGCAACTAACAATCAGTTTGAAATTATGGGAGGAACATTCTATAGATGCCAAAGTGTCTACAATAATATGGTCCATTGTCATCAGTAATGTGTCAGCTAAAATAGCAAAACAGAATTGAAAAGTAGCAAAAATTAGCACTTGGTATTAGAAATTACGTGATTTTTCGATGTTGTAAGTCTCCGAATCAGGATCGATCATATAGAGGTTTAGACTAGGTTAAAATCACAAGCCACTTCCTGTCATACTCAGTTTGGCTGGGGTGCGTGGGTTCCGTAAGTTGATTCCGTTAAATTTGATTTGATTTTCTGTTTTACTGTCAGCTTTTATTTATCTGATTCATGGTGTTTCACTACAAGTGGAATTTTGTCATCCATTTTTAGCCTACTTCTTGATAAGCTATGGAGTTCACATTTTGCATACACAATGTATGGTAGAGTACAATGGAATGTGGTGAAGCGATTTTTTCAAAATTTGATTTAGATGTTTTCATTTACTATTTAAACAGATATTTCTAACATACCTTTTTTTTAACGAACAAACTAAAAGTATCACAATTTTACTGCTTGCACCGTCGAATACAGCAGGAAAACTCTTTTTTAATGAAACTTGTATAAAAATTCTAACTTAATTTCTGAGCTTTTCGGGAGGTATTGAAATGCTTGATTTTTTAAAGTTATTTGACGTTTACGAATTTTAATTTTCAACTTCTAAAGCGGCATCAAATATAAAAGAAACGTTTTGCCTTCTTTAAGGCAAGAATAATTAAACATATTAATTGAACGATTTTCTTCATTTAAAAAAACGTGTGTTGCAGTCTGAAGCAAACAGGGGATAAAGCGATTTAAGTTTGCCATCTTGGATCACTTAATCACGAACTGGAATTTTTCGTTTTATCATTTTAGCTGCAAGTAAAATATTCGTTATGTAAAATCATTATTACATCTAGTTATCGAAACTGAATATTCAAAGCGTTTTCTTTATTCTTTGAATGACCATCAATTATTTTCCTTTATTATACAATTTTCTCATAATATATTGCTTGTGTTTTAATGGGGAATAAACATTTCATTATTGACAACATGTAATTTAGACTAAAAATACAGTTAAATAAAGTTTTTATATTATAAGCTTTTATTTAAAAAAGATATGATAATTTGGTAATTAATGCACTAAAAAGAAAATAAAAACTTATCGTACAGTTTAATAGGAATAATACATTAAGTAATGTATTGCACTGCGAATAAGAAAATTGTGAAGCTCCTAAATAGCGAAATCTATTCATTTAATTGCATCGTCAAATGTATAAAAGACATAATCTTTTTAACGTTTCTAATCATTTAATTGTATTGTCATATGTGTAAGCCATTAGCTTTTTTAAATTTATCATGGATGCCACAAGTTTTAATTTTTCGCGTTGTAAATTCGTAGGTGAATTCTGCAACTAGAATTATTTAATCTATTATTTTCATTAAACTCTAATGATAAATTGTATTTCTTCTTTAATGCATTAATTATCATATACAATTTAAATAAACGCTTATTTTATTTTTTTAATTGTAGTTTTTACATCTATTTATTTTGAGGAAACTTATGAAATCAGATTTTTAATTTTCCATCGTTTAAACCTTCATTTTTTCTTTTAATTAATTCTTAGTTATTTTCTAGAGACATTACGTATTTTTGGAAAGAAGCAGAGATGAAAAATTATCAATGCCCTCGCCGGGATTCGAACCACGGACCTCTTGAACCCTCTTCTCTGCGCCGATGTGCTCACCACTACACCACAAAGGCGTGCTAAGAAGGCGGGGGAAGCACCTTGCATACTCTCCCTTTTAAAGGGCGGCTGGGGATTAGTAAACCCAATAGCCAAATCCTGGTGGCAGAGATTCATCATCCACCACTTTTTTTAAAATCGGGCGCCACTGTAGAGACATTAGGTATTTTTTGAAAGCAGGAGAGATGAAAATTGAGCAATACCTTCGCAGGCACTCCAAACACGGACCTCTCGATTACGCTCCGAGCCTGCTGACCACTACACCGCGAAGGCATGCTAAGAAGGCGTGAGAAACATCTTATAAATTTAGGTTGTTATTTTTTCACTTGGTTTGTTCATGTCCGCTGTTTCGTTCTCTGTCACGTTTGGGTTGTAAATCTTGTTACAGTAGTTCTTTTGAGTTGAGAGATTGTTTCTTTATTCAATGAAATGATATTTTTATTTTACAATAATATACTTGTTTCAGTTATAAACATGTAGAGACATTAGGTACTTCGAAGCAGGATACATGAAAAATGAGCTGGGGTTTGGGGGACCCAGTCACCAAATCCCGGTGATGGAGAATCATCATACACCACCTTTTTAGTTCAGGCGCCAGTGTAGAGACAGGTTATTTCAGAAGCAGGAGACATGAAAAATGAGCAATGCCATCGCCAGGAATCGAACCATGGATCGTTCGGTTACGCGTCGAGCGTGCTGACCATTACACCACGAAGGCATGCAGAGAAGGCGGAGAAACATATATTTATATTTTAACTTCTAAAGCTTTGATTCTGTTTTTAGACTGTCTATATCACTTATTCTAAAAATATTTTATTTTAATGTTAGTCAAATAGCATCTGAGATAAAATATATTATAGAGTAAACACAGCGAACGTTATCTAACACAGCCTTTCGCTTTCAAAAGTAATATATTGTTTATGCTTTAAAGAAGCGCATTGCTTTATTGAATCACTTTTATGTGTCCTCGGGTCACGTTTACATAACTTGCAATAAGCTTTGGTCTTGCCTGCTTTTATTCTTTCTAGCCAATTCTCAACCATGGGTATTTTAAGCCAAGTATTTTGAAAGGTGGTGCTGATTTTTTTTCATGTTTCTCCCAATTCCCACGCTAGATAATTTTTTCAATTAATAACTTGATTTATTAATTGAAAAAATTACTCCTGGTTACTCGTGTTTGACTGAAATCTGTTTTTAGTTCAGGACTAATGCAGTATTGCAGTATTTCCTTTATAAAAATTGGCAACAAATTACAACATTATAAGGATACGAAAAACATTAAAATTCACGGTTACTTGAGTCATTTAGAGATATAAAAAAGGTGTGCTGTTTTTGTTGTTACATTTTGGGATATTACGGGAAAGAATGCTAAGAACTGCAAGACATTTATAAGGAATCTAATATGGATACTACACGACTTGGTACACACGGCTTATTAAAATATATACATTTTTGATGGACTTCATTTAAATTTATTTCCTCGAATTATTCTAATTTAATTAGCTAATCTCACAAGGAAAATTGAAAATGACATAAAAAATTTGCAAATTTTGAATTTAAATATACCAGTCAATTTTTGCCATACGGGATTCAAACTTCCTCTAATTTTATCTTTTTATAAAGAGTACAAAACCTTCCCAAGTCTAGTAACTAAATATCGCATTTAAAAATTAGATTTCGTTACTTGTCGATTTTTTTTAATTTGACATTGCCAAAACATGAGTATTTTGGTCGTTGAAAACACTTCTGCAATTGGAAGGACATGACTACAACCGACGATTGGGAAAATAAAAGCTGAGTAATGACTTTTAAACCGGTTGAGGGGGTGGATTATGTTTGGTACTGCCGATTGCAGTTAAAAAGGTCGGTGCGCGACTAGATGAGAAATAGGAAATGGTAAAAAATAATAGAAATTATAGAATAAAATAGACCTATGTGCAAAATGACGTTCTATGGTTAATCGTTTTTGAGTTTTTCGAGAAACATACATACAGTGTCCACAAAAAATCCATTTTAAATCCACTTTACTATCCGTTTCGGAAAAAGAGTTGTTTATTATGTTGGTGCATACAAACGTCACATAAAAAATCGATCAAATGGATACGGGAACGATCAAAATGGATATATCCTTTGAAATATAATACCCTCAATTTTTCGCGATTACAATACTTTCTTTACTTCTTATAAGGAAGTAAAAAGGTCCTAAAAATGCTTTATTGGCTCAGTAGTAAATGACAATCCTATTAAGAATGATAGAAAAAAATGTCAGATTACGACCTTTATGATCTATACCTTTGGTGATCTTATAAAACCTTACCACTCTTAGTTGACGAATGAATCATTTCTCTTCCTGCAACAAACTATTGAAAATAACTTTAAAATCCTATCCCGTAACCTAGAATAACTCTGTGATAAGAAACCATAAGTTTGGTAATTTAACTGTTAACTTTTAGTCGTCTTCATTTCTGTAATAATTTCCCCTCACTTCGATTGTAATCCTAACCCACGATTCTAATGCATTAAACCAAAACCATGGCAGATCCATTTATAAAATTGCCATTTTCGAATTTGCTGCTCATTTTACTCAGAAGATTATGGGCTATAAGTATCGTATTTCAGCAACCAAATTTGCAAGCTATAACTTAAAAGTGAAATCTTGACTTAGGTGCTGAAACGGGACTTGAAACTTTTGGATGACTGGCTGAAGAGCATATCTAATCCTACGACAGAAATCCTAGAAGCCAAGGAAGATACTTCTAGAGACTGGAAAGAGAAGGAACGAAGCTTCCGCCGGAGAACACGCCGTAAGTTCTTAAGTTCTTGTATAAACTGAACTCCTTAACTTTCATTGGTTGCAGTGAAATTCAGACTTATTCTCTTCAATGCAGTTCTCATTAATAATTTTGAAAGGTAAATGCCTTGCATTTAAGTAACTAATATTTTTAAAATTTAGTATAGGTGGTTATTGATATATTCTTACTAATAAATTCTACATTGGTTTTCTATATATGACTTAATTACACATAATAGAAAATTTTATGCAATTAATTCACAGCTTTCACTCCTAGAAAAGCCCATCGTTGTTAAAACGTACGATATTTGACATTATGTACAGCAGCCGATCGACTATTGAGTAGACGAAAACTCTCATTTCTTTTTTGATTTCACTGAAAGGTGATAGACTAGTTAATTCGTCTTTTCTCAATTTTTCATCCTGTAACATAACAATTTTCCTAAACCGTCCTCCACAAAGACATCAACTTTCTGACAGAGAACCTTCATGAGCTTTATCCTAATTAAATCAACCAAATGTTATTGATGAAACAAATTTTTCCCTAGCTGGATATTTATTCTCAGGTAGAATAGTTTGCATTTATTCTCCCTATCATACAGTTTTCTTTTCACTGTAACTATATTATCATCCTTTTCGAATTGTCACATTAGCTTCTATATTGCGCTCTAAATCTTCATTTATATTATGAAATACATCACTATTACCTGAAATAATTTTTCTCAGTCGCCAGAAATATCTAAATAATGAAAAAGCTACAATGGCTATAATGAATTTAGCTATGTTAGCACGAAGAACAAAAATAACGAGAGACGAAGCAATCAAAAATATGTTACCTAATCGCTTGAAAACCTCTTTAAAATGTTTCATACTCAAACCTTACTCGGTAAAACATACATGCTCATAAAGGATTTATGGACTTGGGGCGCAGAACTGAAATATCTAAGATAACTTGTTAACGTTCAATATATTAACAAATCATATACATCTGGAAGCACATCTAAAAATCAAATTTCAGAAATTAAAGCATTCCCGATCTTTAACGAATTAAAACAAAATAAAATGAAATAAACGCTTATCAGACGATTTGACGGAAATAAATCCCTTAATATCTATATTTAGTTTTATAAGTAAAGAGAATGGAACAGATTTTCCTGCCTTCAAGCCAGTCTATCCATTATTCTTGCGTTCTACAAAGGTGAAGCTCAGAAAGGTTATTATGTTCAAAAAGGAGACGCAAAAGAAGTAGCTTCATCTTCTCGATCAGTTATTAATCATTGAATGCTCTCAACCGAGTTAACTCGTGTACACCGAACTAAACTATTTCAGTTCACCCGAATATATACGTTCGAGAATTTTTTTTTTTTTTCAGATGTGAATATAGGCAGAAGCTGGGCGAGCATATCTGTAGTACTACAGAGGATTGAGATATTTCTGAACTTAGCTAAATGTTAAGCTTGCGTCCTAATTTAGAGGAAAACCCAGGGGCGGTTCGGGGGTCTAGCTCCTTCCTTTTCCTAATATCAGCCTTTTGAGAGGACTTCGCCGCGTATTTTGTGTGTCCCCTTGCCGCACAGACTCTATACACTTACAAACATTCATGCCTTCTCCTGGATTCAAATCCAGACTTATCGGTACAGAAGTCAGCGTCACTAACAATTATACCGGCTGGGTGGCAGGTAAAAATATAATAGGATATATTCGCTACACGTTTGAGTTAAAATAAAGAAAGATGTTAAGACGATTGAGTCTAAATAAAGAATAAAAAAAACTGGTAAAAAAAGGACCACTTTCTGAATTTGTATTGGTGTGTTAAGGGGTTAACCGAGCAATTATTGCTTTTCCTTATTTCGTGGTATAAAATTTTGGGAAATTGTAGGATTATTTCTACGCAAAGATAATAATATACAATTACTTTACATTGAAACATGAATATATAATGTGTACGCATAACCTCACAACCGAAAGCTCACAGTGCTTTATTATAAAACTCTTATGTATGCACACCGTGCTTTATTTCACCCCGAGCACGTAGGAGCTATTCTTCCCCACTTCTTCATTTCTGACGGAAAACATATTGTCTGCATTTATGGGGTAACTGTAAGCATCGAAATTTCTGTGGTTATGTTGCTTTTATTTCTGCACATTTAGCCACATAGAGATAAATTGTTTAACTACTCAACTATCTTAAATTTTAATGCATTAAGTATTTGTATTAAAGTAAATGGTTTAAATTTTAGTGAGTTTCACTCTATAAAATTAACTAGATTACATTTCAGAGCTTAGTTTACGTATTAAAACAAAATGAAGCTTCAATTTCTTTGCGTTTTATGATGCAAATTCAAGCATCTACTTTTAAAACAAACTCGAATTCTTAAATTTTTTCTTGAACGAGCATCGAAGGAAATTATGTAATATATTACGCTCGCATCGGTGGGAGGAATTCGCACAAAGTATATGTTACTTAACCTTTCGTTGCTTATGTTGTAAAGAATAAATAATGGTGTTGAGTAATCGTGAACAAAATTGACAAACACAAAATTTTTAATCTTACTTCCAAGTGAACAATTTGATAATCAAACACTGCTGCAAGCTCTAAGTTCCGCATTAAAAAGATAGCTCACAATAGACATGCAAATAATCTTTATCTTAACCTTGGAAACAAATTCCTAAATATTTGCATATTAGTTTACATAATCATCACTTCGTGTAAGGATTTGAATAAAACTTAAGGTAAGGTTGCAAAAGTCGTACCTCCTAAGAGCAAATACATATAAATGATGGGATATGGAAAAATAAAAATTATATGCTATAATAATATTTTGTGTTGGCGTTGCTAAATATATTGCAATAAAATTCCATATAATCTCCTCTCTCGGATAAAATTAATAAAATTTATGAACACTATAAGGCGTTTCTCCCGCCTTTTAAGCATGCCTTCGTAATCAGCACGCTGGACGCGTATTCCAGAGGTCCGTGGTTCAAGTCCCGGCGAAGGCATTGCTCATTTTTCATCTCTCCTGCTTTTCAAAAAATGCCTAATGTCTTTAGAACACGAGTTTAATAAAACTTAGACAAACAATATTCTAAATGCTATATCTAACGTAGTGCACTTACAGCTTAGGTCTCACTACGTTAAAAATTAGGAAATTATAATAAAATATTTTTTTCTCAATTAATTTATTTAAACGATTAATTGCAGAAATGATCACACAGATCTTTTTTCATATTCTTGTCAACTCCAGCGCATAAGCTGCGTACTCATCCTTTGCATTTTAGGCACTGAATCACATTCTCTTCGCGAACTTCATCACAAATACAATAGGGAGAGGAAAACAATCTGAAATAATGTGGTGTCTCGTTTTATTGGAAGAGGTGCAGCTGGCGTGGTATTACATCTAATTAAATTTTAAAAGGTGTGACTTAAGCCGTAGTACGACTTGTGCAACCTTACCCTGCATGAGTAGACTTCAGGGTTCGAAGAAGGTAAGAAACCAAATCATGCGGTGCTGAGGGATAACCTTCTGGCAGTCGAACTACAAAAGTATTTATGAAAACTGTCTTTAACACTATCTCTTACAGCCCATACCACTATCCGCGACCGACCGTACAATGCATCTGTACTCTCCATCATGTTAAATATCAGTCTGGAAGAGTCTCTCTATAACACTTTATACAGGCAAACACCCGTCCGGATCATTGCACATCGTAACTATTGAAAGCCGATACTCATAGCTAAATCTCTACAGCTAAATATCCATAGCTAAATATCAGCTAAAGTCCATAGCTAAATATCAGTCCGGAATAATCTCTTTGTAAAATTTTGTAGACAGGGAACATCCTCCCCCTGATCATTGTACACCATACATTCGGAAGCCGATATTACAAATCGCTGTGTCTGAAATTTTAATGCTAACGCACAATTTTTCCTTCCTTCACTCGTTAAGGAACAGTCTCGTAGAAAGTATCTGTTGACCATCATTTTCTGGACTCATAAATTCGGTATTTCTTTCTGTTCATCGTAAGAGGAACACGGTGCTCCTCACATTTCGTCACAGGGGATTTATATTGTACTCTAAATAACTCAATTCAGCTGTCCACAAGGTCAATTCGTCTTCCGTGAATTTTTCTTTATCTGTCACATTCTTGAGAATCATAACATCATCAGGCTCGTTCCCGTCTTGCTTTCCATCCCTCCTTTCAATCAGTTTTCATTCGAAAATTTGTCGTTACACTTTTTTTTTGTTTCTTCTTCATATTAAACTTTGAGAGAGACACGTGTAAGCTTTTTCTTCTCGTTTCGCTATCGTTCCTTACTGTCTTTTCATTCCTCCGCCGAAACATCCACCAAGGCGTAACAATACCTTTCCTATTTAACTACTGACTTAATTACTCATTCAAAGCCATCTTCTTATGCAACAACTCCTGACTTGATCTTAGTTTGTCAAGATTAATCTCCACTTTAATTTTCAAGCCAATTATAAGAATGCAGCCATTAAAGTTATGCACCGCACTTTCCTTCAGTTGTAGAATGAGGAAGGATACAGTATCTTGTTAACTGTCAGCATCTCAGGAAACTCACAACGAATCTTTCTCAAAAATTAATATCTTAGTAGGCAGTCTGTTTACATTTTGTTTCTTTTATATCCAAAAGTCATTTAAACAATAAAATTGCGCCATGCTCCAAGTCATGCCGCTTTCTTTTCAGAGCTACGGTTATTGTTGACCTCCTGCAACAAAATTCGTTTACAATAGTTTTAACATTCCCTAGTTTTAGTTCTTCTGGTTATTTTGACAACCAAGCGCAAGGAAACATTTTCTTTTAAGCTTGCCCATTCGTCTAGCTCTCTCTGCGGCTAGCTATGCTCTTTGAAGCGACAGAAAGCATTCTTTCTCTCCACAGAAGCGAAAAGATCGTTTATTAACAATCTATTTGTTAATTTCGTCGACGGCTGTTCCCTTTCATGACGTTCATAAAAACAGCTTTCCCTTGTACATCTGCAAACAATGCTGGTGATTTTTCCTGTAGTCGCTGCATAAGGCTTATATCTAAGATCTTGAAAGGAGGCTTTTGTAAGGGCAATTACTTGTAATTTCGCAAAGTAATAATATAACCCGCGCGACAAAATTCCCCTTACTCTTTTATATTCGTATTATTCTTTTCTCACTGTTGTGAGTCCAGTCATATTCTTGTTGTTTCGTCGTCATCATTAAACAGGGACGGTTTCCTTTCATCATTTTTCTCGTCAACGTAACCATAAAATCAAAACCGATTTTCTCAATACACAATTAATGATATTTAATCATTATTCAAAACCTGAGTTTCCTCTCTAATTAAAGAATAAGAAAAAATTACATACGAAAAGGTGAATCTGAAAGTTTTAGATAACGATCCAATACCTCGAGGAAGAATTTACCCCCCCTCCCCAAAAAAATCTCTTAAAAATTAAAAACCTTAAAAATCTAAAATCATTTCAATACCATCTTCATCTTCAGATTCGAGTTTGAAATCTAAAACAGTTTTAATTTAAAATAGTGGGTTAATTTTGCATTTTTAAGAATGATTTCTCAAAAATTTGAAATATAAGACATACAATCTTATATTTAAAAGAAGCTGTTCGAAACAACAGTACAAAATAGAAGGAAAGAACTTCCTGTGGAATTATACCGTCTTAGATTAACTCAGCATGGTGATTTTTCCAGTTATTTAATAGAGACAAAAAAAAGGGCTTAAAATTTTCCAGGTGTAAGTGTGTTTTTTTTATCTGGATTCCTTCTGCCCGAGGGTCAGATGAAAGTGGCAAAAATTTACTTTTTTTCCAGAACATGAGTTTCGACTAGTAAAAACAGTAACACGTGATTTTTAGGCGCATAGAAATGCAAATTTCAAACTTGAATCAATCTGAGGCTTAAACTGGTAATACAATATTAAAATAAAACTTCGAAAATACTTAGCTTAATAACGCAGTTTCATTTAGACACAAGCATAAAAACGGAATTTAAGGGAGGATGAAAAATTCCTCGAAATTTTCTTAAATGAAAATTTTATGCATCTGCCCTTCAAATATAGGTTGTGAAAATTTTAATAGTTTCACATTTATATGAAGAAAACCGAAAACCATAGTCTTAATTATTTCGACACCAAAAGTCTTTACTTTCTCGACTGAAAAGTTGAGTTCGTAAGGTTGATGCACGATACATTATTTACAAATTTTTATATTTTTTTATGATTTCATATTAAAATATGATTTTTACTCACGCTTTCAAACAAACTCCTCACAGATATTCGCTATAGAAGTAATATTATGAAAAAACTGTTTCTTAACCTTTGGCCTTTAAAAGACTAGACAGTTTGCTTACACTCCATTACCATAAACGTCTTGCATTAAATCTCCTAAGTTACATTCAAATTGCTTCTGTATGCAATTTTATACAAGTATATACAGGGTGGTTATAAAGTAACTTTCCGTGTTTGAAGGGATTTGCAGCTAAAGTTAAAGAACAGAATGAAGCCAAATTTCATATACAGACTGTAGAACTTTTGCAGAGATATTTTATGCTTCCCCCAGTAAAGTTCCGGAAGTTGCCGATAGGAAAGGTTTTGACAATGACAGATTTTGGCAGAAACAAAAACGGGTTAATAATAACTCTAAATGCGCAGAAAAGGTATTACGCAAAATTTCATTTATGCTTCAGTAATAAAAAATGCACGTACAAAATTGAATGGCGTACAGTGCGAAACTAATAGAAAATAATCTTTTATTAATCAACATTATCATCTCCTGGACTACGTGCAACATTTTAGATGTGCTGACCTGCCCCGTGTACAAGATACTGTATACCGTATGCAACGTTCTCTACCGCTGCATATAAACTGTAAGTATGGATGCTTGTAACCGTACGTCATATGTTGTCTTTCGAGGAATTCGAGTTTAAAAAGCCACTAGTATATACTACAGATTTAAGTTACCCTCAAAACCAAAATTCAAATGGGGGATGTCCGGGAGAACAAGGAGGACATTTCTTCGTAAAATAATAAAAAAAACTCTTTCATTGCCGAAATGATAGAGTAAAAGTTTGTGCGCTAAAGAAGACACTCTTGCATAAAATTTATCTAATCTAAGCACTGTACTTGGTGCAATTGAAGAACCAGAAAGATTTACAGCATGAGACAATATTTTTCATAGCAACTGTGCATGTAACAGGACTTGTAGGAGTAATGTTCTCAAACACGTATGGTTCTATTATGAAACAAGCCGTTAACCTCCACCCAGAGTTTCTTTTGCAGAATGCAGTGGCACTTGATGGATCATTGCGCTCCATTCAAGTACTTTTATTCGACAGTTGTGAGTATTTACTGAAGCATTCAGATAAAAATGAACCGCATCTCCCTACAGTAAATTGCAAGGCCAATAATTGCCAATTTCCATTCAGCATATATACTGCAAAAGCCAGGCGCTGGTCATAATCTGTCATTCTTAGATCTCGCACACGATTGAACTTATACGGTTAGAAATGCTGCATTTGCTATAAGAGTTTCCTGACAGTAGTACGAGGCATATCGGTTTGGCAAACTATTGCACGAAAGCTTGGACCAGTGCAATGGCAACTTCTGTTGCTGCATTGTCTGGTGATGCTTTTTTTCCTTTGCCAGCCTTAACTCCTAACAATTGAGTTCCATCCAATCTTTTAATCATACTCTTAGTACTGCAAAATGCATTGGACTTTGCCGCATGTTACGATGCCTTCTAAATTCCCTAAAAGTCGTCGCAACGCTGAACTCTTTAGAGTAAAACAGTTTTATGAGTAAAGCTCTTTCAGATGAGTTAGCACGCATATTAAGCATAAATGAACAGTCAGTCAAAGTATTGTTCGCTCAATATTGACTGCTGACCATGATGGGTTAGTCAGGTTTGCAACAGCTGTGGTTTTTACCTGTACAAGATGGAGCTCTTGAGCACTGACGGTTCAACCTGAAACATCTGCAGAAAATTGCTACTAAACGGCGAGAGAAACTATAGGTGTTTGAACTGGCAATGAGAATAGCCAGGCAAAAGTTTGTCAGGCATTCAGAAATTTGCATAATCTACCTAGATTGTGCAAATTTCCTATTGCACACGTGTCAACAGCTCCAGAAACCTCTCTTATCGGCTACTTTTGGGACTTTGCTTTGGTATGTAGAATTTTTCTGGCTTTGCCTTCTACGGCCTAAGTATGAGACTTTTTTTTCTGTTCATTAATCATAACTGCAGATGCCGTTAGATAGAGAATTGAGATGTTATTTGATAACTAACCTGTAATTACGCCTGATAAAAAAATTCATTTATTAGCATATCTGGCATATTAATTTTAAGAACGTAACTTGCTTACAAGATTTCAAAGCACTTTCATTTTTAAAATTAAGATTACATAAAAGTGTAGTTTTCGTTCTTTCGTGCATGACTTCTCTGAAATGATTGATTAGAATTTCAAGAAATTGTCATTAACTATATAAGCATTGTGTCTGTATAAAATGGCTAGTTATTGTGCTTCTAATGTAAGAATTTTAGAATAATTAAATTTTAAATCCTATGAAAATTTGGCTTCGTCACCCTTCAGTGTCTTACTTAAAGTTATGATGGTTATTTACACAATACTATCAAAACGCGTAAATAATTATGTGTAGTTAAAAGAGTTAATTAACAAGCATATTTTTTATTAATATTAAGGAAATAACTTTTGAAGAATAAGATTTTGAAAACAATTATATCTTTAAGCTTTCTCAAAACAATATTTTTCCTGCATGAAACCTTTTTCTGAGACCACTAGGCATAACTGCTAGAACTTTTGACCAGTTGTAATTGACTTTAATTTTGAATAAAAAAAATAATCGATTTTTGGATATCAAAAATGTTACTCTCAAGAAAATATAATTTTCAAGACATTTTGATCGCCTAATCTTTCTTTTTAATAACTACGAAAATGCAAAATAGATTGTTATGGCTCATTAACCAATTGTTATAATTAACATCAAATTCTGAGAGGCTATCTGAACTAGGAAATTCAATTTTGTAGCAAAGCAATTAAGAAATTTAAGGTAAGGAAATTAAGAAACATTTACTCGCTGGCGTGAAATAAATATTTCACTCTGACAGCTACAACTTAAATATGAGGGAATTATTGAACTGAACCTGATATTTATTTGTGTATTAGCCTAAGGAGAAAAAAACGAAAACAAAATGAAATTTTGTTCTAGAACTCCGATGAATACACTGCTCGTAAAAATAAGAAAGTCCGTGATCAAGAAAAAAGAACAGATAACTGCTGGTAAATATATAATACTATATAAAAATATATTTTTGAAAAGGACAAGTAAATAAAAAATCGAACACATGAAAAATCATCTTTTGTTATTGATAGAAACTATATCACGAGAAAACTCATCTGGGGGTATAAAAATTAAATCATCTGATTCTGTCATAATTCTAAGGCACCACAGCTTTCAGAGAAGAAACAAATATGCATTGGTAATAAGCAAAAAATGTATTGGAAAAAATAAGCAAAATTTGTTAACTGTAAAATGTACGGCCACCTCGAAAGTGTAAGACGGCTTCACACCTTTGAGGCAACTAATACAAAAATGCCATAGGTAATGTCAGGCTTTGTCATACATAAGAAAATGCTGAATCACCGATGTCAGCTATAAATTCGCATACTTAAGGGACTAATAATTTCGTCCTTGTACCTTTGAAGGGTGACTAACGCATTCCAAAAGAGACGTAGATTAGCCTAATCTCATTCCTGCCCAGTATTAAATATGCCGTCACATGTGAATATAGTCTCGTAACATGACAGATGCTGCAAATAAGACAGTAAGCAAGACATATATAGTGTAAACTGTGGATGCAGTATGCTCTGTTGCAAGAACCGCAGTGCAAATGTTACATATTTTGGATATCCGTTTCGTTTAAGTCCTGGGCAGTAAACAAGACAAGTGCAAACTGTGAATGTAGTATGCTCTGCTGCAGCAATAGCGCCAATATTACATGTTCTGGAAAATTCGTTTCATTTATGCCCTGGATCGGCTAGAAATGCTAAGGCTACCTTTCTTCAGGCAAGATAGGCCCTACCGCCATAGAGTTGACACATTGGTCAGGAGCTATTGCCCACGTGCTTCGTTCGGGTTGGTCGTTCACTGTCTCAAGAATGAGCTCTGTTCGATTTATCGTTCTTGCACACTTCTATTTGTTCTTGTAATTTGGTCTACCGGTGTCATGTCTTTATCCGTGGAACAAGCCCGTCTCTGAGAGTTGCTTGTGCAAACAATGAAATATTCTTCAATCTCTAATGTCGGATAGCAGCTGAATGAGGGGTCTGCGAAAGGCGAAGTTTCATCCACTTGAATCCTCTCATGACTCGATGTTTGCTTTCTGACTCCACACCATCTGATAAAAGTTGTTTGTTTTGGAATATTCTATCATCCCTTACAATTGTGACCATTAGTTTGTGTTTACCCCTGTATAGACGTTTTCTCCCGATTAGAAGTTGTCGATTATCTTGTTTCTTTATTGAACATTGACTCGTAGGATTAAACTACAGTGCTTACTGTGTACTACTCACAGTGTTCCGTATTCCAGTTTTTTTAGCTTTATGATGTTGGAAGAGAGGTGGGACACAAATAAACGGACATATACGTGTGTAATCCACATATGCGCGAAGTGGTCTGCTAGTTGTTTGAATCCATATTCCTCTTCCAATTGCCATCAAAAGTTGAGTTTCAATTCGGTTGCATTTTGCCACCTGTTCTAAAGTACCCTGTTGAGAAATAACAGGTATCATCTAAGACGATACTTTTTGAGTAATCTTGACCACAACGAAAAACACTTCTCCTCTCTTCAAACCAACTTCACAGAATGCAGCTACGCTTGGGCTCCCTTTCAATGGCGGATACTACGTTGCCAAGGTGGATTCATTAGCTTCAACTTTCTTACAAGCTTCCTGTGGCGAGTCATGCGGTATTTCCTGAGAAATACTTTCGGTTCCTCAATAAATGCAGCAAAATGCATTTTCCGCGACCAAAGTTTGAAGTATACAGTTTCAATAAACTTAGCCATTGAGGGGCAGGTGTGCTAGTAGGATGATTCCAATGTAGTGATTGGTGTCGGCGACGTTTTCTTTAGGTTTCTAATTAACTCCATACTGAACTAAACCCACATTAATAATAATATACGAAAACCACAATTTGCATGTCCTAATAACTAATATTTGAATACATAGATGCAGTTATTTAGAAGGAATGTACAACTATTTTACTCATGATGGGAGGATCTTGTTAGTGGCAAGAGTCCAGACATTTTGGGTATCTGCTTCGTGTGGAACAATTTGCAGATTGAATTACTCACCCAGTCTTAATTTTTCGACTCTGTTTCACGACCTCTGATTAGTTACAGTGTAAGACAATATCACAGGAGCAATATTGGTTAGTCAGTCTTTGAAAGAGAGAAGATTTGACGACAGCTATAGTGCAGATCATTAAAAATCTCTTGACACTGGTCATAAAATTATGACTTTTATAATATCAAGAGGAAGCATTGCTGAACAAATTATTGATTCTTTAATATCAGAGCATATCATGCTACACTTCGTAACATCTCAAAGACTGCGACTCGTGAGGGGATTGCACACATGAATTTTTTATCTCTGTGTGTCCCGCCGCTCTATTTGATACCAGCTTCGTATCGATGTCCATTTTGGGGCTATTATTGTTAATTGGAATCTCGAACTGCTTTCTATGGTTATTGCTTCATTAATTCAGAGCGATATTTTTACTAATTCATGATTAATTATTTGCATACAATCATTTAAGGCAGAGTCATAAATTCTTTTAACTCTGTTAACCAGTATATTACAAACAACTGTAACTGATAATTTTTTGTAAATAGACATTATGAGTATTATGAAGTACATCCTTAGCATATATAGGCAAGTATATGTTTACTAATGCTGTTATGTTTAGTATGTCTGTCATGTGGACACCATATGACTTCCTTGTACGGTCTATTAAATTATAGGCGTGGTATGTTGCCCTTCAATCAAATGCATTTCCTTGAAACACTTAAAATTTAACCGATACCTCAAGGCAAGTTGAAAATGACATCCAAATGTCCAAATTTTGAAATCATATATCTCGGCCAATTTTTGCCGTACGAAAGTAAGACTCCTTGCAATTTTATTTTTTCATAACGAGTATAGAAGATACGATAACAAAATATAAGTATAGGATCTGGGAGATTGCTTTAAAAGTTAGATTCCGATATTAGACGAAAATTATTACTAGTTAATCTTTAATTTGAAATTGCCGAAACTTGAATATTTGATCATTTGAAATACTTCTATAACTAGACGTATATGCTTACGACCAACGATTGCGAAAATAAAGGCTAGGTAAGTACATTTAATGCTGGTAAGTGTGTGAGTATATGTATATGTATATGTACCAATATATATGTGGCTTATATATTTATATTAATATATACTATTATTATAATATTTATATTTAATATATACTAGCGGAAGTACCCCATTCCAGTTATAAGTAAGATTGAGAGTCATGCATCTAACAACAGAGAGAACGACATCGTTGTGTTAGAGAATAACGATGCAAAAAAAACGATTTATAGTCATACATTGTTCAGTCTGATGCGATATGGAACCCACATAAAAAATCTCGATAGAAAAATAAGCTAATTCTCTCTAATTATATCAGCAACAATGGCACGCAGATTTTAATGATTTTTGTCTTTCTAATCAAATGGTCGTAAAAGCTCAAGTTCTATCCAATATTTCCCGATATACAGTTTTACACGATTAAATGTCGCAAAACATTTATCGTTATTGATCAGAAATCAATAACGTGAACAAACAAACGCACAAACGGACATTATTCTTTATATGTATAGATTTTGTAAAGCTTACCAATTTTTGATTAACAAGCTTTACGATTTGAAAGCGAGCAGTAGTAACACTTTTCGAAATAAAGCATTTTTATCTCCAACTTGCGAGACTACTGCCACTCGGAAAAATGAGTGCGAAAATTCGTTTTCAGAGTTTTTAATCAATATTTCGGCTGATTAAAGTCGTACGAAGATGGAAACAATCGAAGTGGCTTTCCACGAATTTTCGGAATCGTGAATAATGTATTTAATATTTGGCAATGCTATTTTTTTTATTCATCGTAAAACTTAGAAATGTTTTATTAACAAACTCTAGGATTTGAAAGCAAGCAGTGGCAACAATTTTCGAAATAAATCAGGTTTTCATCTCTAGCTTGTGAGAGGGTTGCCACTTGGTAAATGAGGGGGAAAATTATTGTTTTTCCGAGATTTTAATTAATATCTCTGGTTTTAGCAATTTAGTTTTTGGGAAAAAGTAGACGTCGATCTTTCCAAGGACTCCAGAAAGGAATTGTAGAAAGTTTAGGAACGAAAGGTATAGTAGCTACTGAGTGTTTAGCGAACAAACAAACAGACTTTCTTCTTTATATATATAGATATAATCGTGTTCTTGTGATGATAAATAATCTTACATCTTCTTCGGAGACAATGGTAAGAAACGGAATCATAGATAAAGATTCATCAAACTGTCCTGCATTTCAGAAACAACTAGATTGCGACTCCATAGGACAATTTCATACAATAAAAGATGTGTACAAAGAAAAAGGAATCTATTATTTCTAATGATGTTTTTGCATCTAATATACGTCATTTTATTTCTTCATCTGTCCATAGCTTCAGATTCAAATAACTCCGTATTAAATGAAAATTTAAATCTGCACGAGTGAGATAATATGAAAGAAATAATAGGAAAATAAGAAATGTGGTTGCCTAGGCAACAGTTTGAAACAGATTTAAAATTCTTTACTGAAGTAGGAAATTTTCTTGCTAAAGTTAACCGGATTCACTTCGAAGTTGGGGCAGAAACTCTTCCTAATATCTGAGCTCTGAGTAGAGTCTTCCTAGTAAGGAATGCAAATTTGATGAACAAGAACAATATGCAAATATGATACCGCTGAGAGTTTCATTCGCTGTGATGTTTGTAATGAAAGCGAGAGAGATGTGTTTCACAATTCTTCGTTTCTCTAGAAAATTTACTTACAGTAAAAAAACGAAGCATGGAGTTGAATAAAACTTAAAACTCAGATTTACATTTTATCCATTATCTGAACATATATATATATAAAGTTTATATAAAGTAGCATTTTTCTGACTTTGAAGAACTTAAAAGTAGGCAAAATATGGCGAACTATGTATTGGTACTTATATGTAAGACGCTATAAAAAGGATAATTGTTTTAGTTCCAAAAATAATTACAATACGTTTTATCTGAATAGTTTCATTACTAAAAGGCTCTCGATATAAGAAATGTCTATATTGCTTCCATTTTTGTGTCACTTTATTTTACGGTACATTAGTATTAAGCATCTACTTAATCAAGTACTGAGACATGTTGCCAGTTTGTAGTAGAAATGATTTAATTTCCATTCAGCTTATCGAAATGAATTTGCGAATTATGCATCTATGTAAATAATTTTAGTAAAATTATACATGAAAGCGTATTATTTTTTGTATAATATAGCATGAAAAGTCTGAAGAGAGTGAAGCTGTGCTAGAAAAGTAAGATTACTTGGGCAAGTCTATTTAACTTTGAAGTAAACAGCTATCTTGCTAAATTTGGCAAGAAACTTCGAAAAGTCGTCAACAGCCGACCACAATGGGTCAGCCGCATAAATTGTAATTGGTATTGTAAAATTTGGATAACTGTAAGTGGTAATATATCCGAATAAATGTAATAGATCCTTATGAGCAAACTCTAACGGTATAAGAACCTTATATGTAACTTTAACCGTATATGCCTTCCAGTGGTAATTACTGATTGTGCTGTGTCATATCAAGAAGTGCTGTACGAGTACGTTAAACCTTTCTGGAAAATTCCAGCCTTGCATTGCATGCGTTTATTTTTTGCGTTCTCTCTGACGTCGTAGTGTTGATATTTGCATACCTAATGTTTTGCTATTAAGTTTTCATTTCATTTAACTGATCGCAAAAAGCATTTTTCAACAATTTCATGGTTATATGTTGAAAAATAATTTTTTTGCTTAAGTGTTGCACTCTGGTAGAGTGGAACGTCGCGAGATCCGGAACTATCAAGACTTCGGCGTCTCCGGATTTCAGAAACTTTCAGAGTTTCGAGTTTCGATTATCAATTTAAACCTTGAAAAAATGCCTGGTGTATTATGTCAAGACGTCGAATAGTCGGGCTCCTATTCTCTGAAACAAGCAACAGCGTTGAGACAAACTAAGAAATCGTCTAGTTACCTTCGTTCACTACATTACTGCATACGAATCAATAACTTGAGTACAGCAAGACGGCGTGAAATGTCATACAGCTGATACCATTATGAGGTGGCTAGATTAGGTATTTCTGACAACACTATCATATTTAAAATTATGAATATCTTGAACTTCAAATGTTACTAGAAAATCCACTTAAAACAAACTATGTATATAAAGAGTACATACACTTTGAAGAAGTTGAAAATGAACATCAGTGTTGGTATCAAGAGAGTATGGCAGACCACCCCCAGATAAGAAATTCACGTATGTGCAATTCCCTGACAAGTCGCCATTTTCGAGTCGTTAAACTTGCTATAACATTACAGAAGCTATATCTTCAGAGTATCATGAGATTTTAGCGATATGCACTATGTCTGTCATCAGACTACCGATTTCTGGGGGCTGACTGACCAATGATTTGGTAGCTCTTCTGATGTCATCTTCCTCACTAATGAATCACAGAAGGTAAAAAATTTCGTGACTAATTCAGTCTGCAAACTGGTTCAACAAAGCGAGTACTCAGAAGACTTTAAGCCTCTCGACTAGAGAGACGCTTGCCGATAGCAACATCCTAATATATAATGAGGAAAATAACTGTACTTACATTCTAAATAATTGTTCGAAGATTCTTGTTCGGCTGCAGGAGTGAAACTGTGTTAGTAATCCTGAAGCTAAAGAAGTGCTCTTGTGTTTTATTTATTTCTACTGGTTGAATTACTTCAATATAAAAGCTGATGATTGCTTTCTACCAACTGTTATATTTAAGTGTCAATCCTTGGTTGTAAATAACAAGGTGGTTCTCTTCAATTAAACTGAAATCAGCCAAAATTAAAGGGATTTGTAGCTTAAAAAAGA
Organism: Stegodyphus mimosarum; assembly: GCA_000611955.2. Taxonomy (NCBI): domain Eukaryota; kingdom Metazoa; phylum Arthropoda; class Arachnida; order Araneae; family Eresidae; genus Stegodyphus; species Stegodyphus mimosarum. The sequence continues at coordinate 1,038,620 of KK113596.1, read as the reverse complement.
TAAAAGAAGGCTTTAGGCACGAATGTTATTTATATGATAATTATCGTGAAGGAGTTATAACTTGATTTGTCTCAAAAGCAAATGCGTGCTAAGCGTTTTCATGCAATTATTTGGAAGCAACGGTTTTTCAGATCTTTGATGAGGAAACAATTATTACTTTACGTTATAAAGTGTCCAACTCAGGCAACAGCAGTCATAGTTTTAGACCCACTGGCAATGTCATTAGTCTTAAAAGGGCTTCAATCCATTTATAATTTATTAAGCTGTTTTTTCTCAGCAGGTATCTTGAAAAAATCAACCATGGTCTTCTATTGCAATAGAATCGCAGTTCTGTATATTAGCTAAAGCGTTTATCACTGCATCTTATTTCACACTGAAACCACGTTAATCAAATATTTTGGCAAAGCGGTCGTTGTTGTTGTTCTCGTGTCCATGGATTAGGACTGAGAAGGTGAGTGAGTAGCAGAGCAGTCTTTTCCATTAAATAGAAGGTTACGAGAATACGTGTTGATACGGCAGTTTGGACTTAACTAACATTTTTCTTTCATTTCTTCTGCCTACTGTCCGTCGTGTTCAGTCGGAAAATTAGATGACTTCTAAGAAATGGTTAATCATTGTCAAGAAAGTGGGAAAATATATCAAGTACACTTCATGTCCTTATATAGTTGACAAATTAGAGGACTGCCAGGAACTAGTTGATCGTGTAAATGACTACTAATAATAAATTAGCCTATAAAATAATTATAAGGTTTTATAATTTTTTGTGTGCACTTTTTAATATTACTTTTAAGATATTTTTCTGAATTGCTACTGATTGCTCTTCATTTTTCAGGAGTTCACGGAAAGATGGAATTTGCTAGGCAAAAACTTGTTAAAAGCTTCCACGTTGAAAATGACAAAGCCATCACTCATGTCTTGTCCCCAAAAGAATGCCCTGGATGTGTGCCTAAAAAGAAAAAGAAATATGTTGACGATATATCCAGTGTAGCAGCAAACAGTGATGTAAACAAAGCAGATCAACTCGAAACGTCTGTTACTTTGGTATCTGATAACACAGAAGTGGGAAATAGGGAAAACGAAAGACCTCAACCTGAGTTATCTGCTTCCTTAGCAGCAAACAGTGCTTATGAATCTCAGATGCCTTGACGCCTGATAAGAAACTAACTGTTCAAAACTAGATGGAAAATGAAACAGCTGAAAACGAGAAAGTTAGTGATGATTAAAAAATTGAAAAATCCAGAGCCAAACTAAATACAATGCATAAATTATTAAACACAATATAGTACTAGGAATGCATGAAGGCCGTCTAAATTGCTTTTTTAATAATTTAGACTACATTCATGCATTTTCAGTCGTCAGTGATACAAAATGCTTACAAATCAAATGTTATGATTCATTTGTATGAGAAAACGTTCTTCGTAAAAATAAAAATTCTTCATTATCTTAATCGCTTTGAGTCACACCTCTTTTTTTTGAAATTTTTAATGAACGTAAAATGATAAATGTGCGCGCTTTTCTGTGTAATATTAATCATTATTTTTTTATATCATGTATCAAAGATTACAACATTAATTTTATTGTTATACGTCATTATCGCAATTCTCTTAACTGTGTTTAGTGTTGCCCGATATCCTCCGCAGTTTAATGCTATTTTCTTGCTTGTCTTCTACCGTGTTGCCCAGCTTTATTTATTTCGTACCAGTTTCTCCAGTTTCGTCCGGTACGCATCTCACTTATCTATATTTAAAGGCTGGCATTTATAATGAAGGTTTTGTAACATTATTGCGTGTATAGACGCTTAATTCTATGTCTTTTAAAACCTACTGTACTGATAAGCGAGTGGGCCTCTTGTCTGAAGCAAAATAACAAAGTATTAAGAAGGTTAAAATGACCTTTTTATTAATTCTTGAAATTTGCAAAAGGCCCAACTTGTTCTACAGAATGAACATTTGCCATTTCCGAGTATTTAAAATAACACAAGTGGAAGTTTAAATTCCAGTACATAGTTCGAAACTACATACAAATAGTCTAATTAAACTGTCTCAAAAAATTAACGGTGCACTTTTAACATCGGCTAGCAAAATGGCTAAAACCAGAATAAATTTGGTTAAGCTGGCGATAGGATGTGAACTGCAAACGAGGATGCCAGAAGCTCTAAAATATTCATACTCTCTGCTTAAATCTCTACAATTAATCTGCATTCTGAGGAGGATTACGGAAAGAAGAAGTTATAGTAAAGTTTAAAATCATAATTGTTAATTAACATAAAATCCTACAGTCTAATCTGAAAATTTTCTTCTTGTCATTAAAAAGCATTGCGCAATTAAAAACAACAACAATAACCTTGTCGGAATAATTTTTTAACATTCTGTCAGTTATAAAATTTTCTTCTGAAGTAAAGATTTCAGATAGTTTTTTCACCCATGAGCAAAATTCGTTATTTTAAAGATTCCACTTATTTTTAATTAATTAAGAATTTATAGGACACTTAAGTAGAATAGATCTAAGTTGCATGCGGGTCAAATGCAAGTATATATATATAAAGAAAGTAAAAAAAAAGTTTTTTTTTGTTAACAAAACAGATTTTTTTAGCAAAATTTAAAAAAAAAATTCCTATGTATTTTTCAAAACATACATATAAAAGTGCCGCAAGGAAAAATTCCATTAATAAATTACTTATTTTTTGTTTAGAATCTAAAAATTGGTATCTGCAAAAACTTTCAGTTGATATCACACTTCGTAATTCAAATGTATTAATAGCTAAATATTAAAAATTTCAGATTGACAGTTATTCGAATAATTGTAATACATCGAAGTAATGGTTAAATTTGGCAACAACTCTTTGTCCTATTTATCACATTTTTCTATGGCCAATACAGACAACATACATAATTTATAAGGTATTTTGTGTCTCCTTTCTGTCATCGTTCTTAGTGTAACTGAAGTGTGTGCGCCGCGTAATCGGGAGGTTTGCAGGCCGAATCCCGGCGAGGACCTTGCGGATTTCTTCAGTTTCCTGGTATCGAAAAGTTCTAAATGCTTCTTCAAGCAGCCCCTGAACTAGAAGGTGGTGGACGATAATTCGTTATGACTAGCATTTGGCGACTTAGTCCCTTCATTCCACACTCGCCCTTTAAAGGGCGTATGTAAGGTATTTTCTCCCTTATTCCCTAGAGCCTTCGTGTTGTAAATGCACGAAATAAATGCATGACTTATGCACTAGAGCCTTCGTGTTGTTGTTTCGAAGTACATCCATAGAGTAATCGCGAGGTTCAGAGTTTGAATCCCGGCGAGGGCACTGCACATTTTTAACATCTTGTGCATTATTAAAGCTAATGAATCTACAAATGAATTAACTCCATTTCTAGATTTTCCAAAACTTTAGTCACGCTCGTTTTGGTAACTTTTTTTCAAATTCTTTCTAATTAATTTACAAGAAATACATTTATAAGCAGCAGGAAATTGCTTCACGGGCCGCATAGCTTGAGACCACTGGCATACCTTGCCATTGAATCAACAATATAAACAATGAATAAATCTTTTCTGTGTTTGAGACCCAAACTTTGCAACATGTCTTTCCTAAAAATGCAGTACTGAGGAATACGCGCGATTCTCACTTATAATGCGGATGGCTATCATTTGTCTGTCTCAAATCGATTAACCAAATGAAGGTCATATGCCTTGTCAGATCACTCTAAGACTCATCCAAGCATTGGGATACAGATATGATTATTCGAAGCTTGTTAATACCTCAGTGTTAAAGTGATAGTGAAGGTCCTAGGCTCGAACAGCAGTTAAACGAAGGTTTCTGAAATGAATCTGCTACTAATTAAAATGAACTGGCTTGGAGAAATTATTTGAGATAGTCAAAAATACTCACATTTTGTAGAAATTTCCTCATCCTGCATCATAAAACTGAAGCATAAAGTATACTCAAATCCTTTTTGCACAGAAGACATTATGCTAATATAAATAGGAAAAAATAATAATGGTTTAAAATTTAGTTTGTTACAAGAGTATAAAGATTGTTTTTGCCTTGCTTTTTATAATACTTACAGTGTCATCCATAATAAAGTTACCCATTTTATTTACTAAATGACCCATTTCTTCCGGCATGACTTCCAGTGTCTATATCAGTATGAATTATTATAAGGATACTGAAAGACAATCGGAAATGATCACGGATTATCACGCGATACTTAGATATTAATGGACATGAGATTATATCTATTAACAAGCATTAAAATTCATCAATCTGGGCTTTCCCTAGCCTGTATCTGATTATTTAATAGTTAACTTTTGTGGGCGATAAATTTCTTATATCAATAAAATCAATAAAATTTAGTAACTTATTTTCAGTTAGTAAAAATGTAAGGAATATTTGTGTTCATCGCTGTGTACTCTGGTAGTGTAACTGGTAGAACATCCAACTAACTATCGAAAGATCCAAAGTTCGAATACTGGAGAACGGGTAGGTGACTTTTCGTATCTCAGGCTTCGGAAATCTAATAAACTAAGCAAAAGGCAACACTGTAGTACAAACTTGCATTTTTCTTCCGGCAATTTAGAATTTCAATTTTAAAAATACTTCGTTCCATATTATGAAATTTTTGACACAGTCGTCAATAAAGCAAACAGATTTTATGGACGTAATTACATAAATGCAGAAGATGGAAGATATATTGACAGAGTGAAAGGATCTATCGTTTAACTTCGTAACTATTAAACATAGTCACGAAGAAGTAAAAAAAATGTATTATGCATTATTGATAATTTGTTGTTTTTGATTATGAAAGAAATTTGATTTTTTCGCTATTTTTGTTATTTTTGATAAACATGTTTTCTACTAGTTAGAAAATTTACTTTCTTTAGGCCTAAAATAGGATATAAGTAAAACGTTCTCTTGGATACATTATAGTTTTATAACAAAATTATAGTAATGCTAATAACAGCATCATTCAATCCATATTTCTGTGTATCATAAAATTTGACTTAATTTTCATTAGATTATTTATCCTTTTCTTGCTTAGGCAAATTATTGCCAAACGTATGTATGAAACTTCTATTAACACACAAAGCTGGTAACTAAGGATTTACTACCACAATTTGTAGCTTTCATCCCAAAATCACAATTTATAAAAACTGTCTAACACTACTCCCGAAATTCCTAATTAACTCAAATTCACATGTATAACATAAAATTACTACCACAGAGTTTCCATTATACCCCATTCTTCTCTGACTAGCCTTTGATGCATAAATTTTTACTTTTCCAGTGCTCACTTTTCAGTGTCACGCACTTTCACAATCCCTTTTCTCACCAGCACGGCGTTACCTAATTTCAGACTTCAAAGTTCGCCGAATGCTTTTGAAACAGAGTTTTAGTAATGGTAGTCAGCATTTTATAAATTCTATTTGTTCAGTTTATTAAATTTAACTTAATCGGTAGTCTGGTAAAGACCAATTTAGAAAAAAAAAAGAAGAGCATAAAAGAATTAACATAAAAATAACTTATTAATTAAAAAAACCTAACAATGTTACGCCAGATTTGTATATAGAGAGTTCGTAAAAATTGTTTAAGAAATTTATTTCCCTAAACCTTCATCGTAGACTTTAGTTTAAAATCATAAAATTTAGAATGTGCTTAAGCCAAATTAAAATTTCCCAACATAAGGAAGTGATTTCATTGCAGTTTAACCATTAAGGACTGAAGAATCCTGTAAATATATTAGTTAAATTTTTAAATGGCCGTCATAGAGCCACAGTTAGGTAGAAAAAAGTTACATTATTCTTCATTACAATAAATGCAAAAATTACATATAGTTATGTATTAAATTCATGAAGATATTATCAATTATTAGTTTCGTAGAGTTACCTAGAAGTTCTTAAAATTTGATGTTTTACTCAAAATGGTACTATTCATTGCTAAACCAAGAAATTTTGATTTCAATTTCTCGCTAAATCGAATCAAACTGACATCAAATTTACTTAACAAACAGGTATTGTAAAAAGGAGCAAATAACTAAATTCGTTCTCGAATATTTTTGCATATATATTTATTCTCGAACTTCATACACAAATGTGTAAACTGTTTCGTATTCAAATTACTAAAGCATGATAAACATAGCGCGGGAATCCTTCAATTTGATTAAACAGTTATTTTATGTTTTAAATCTGCACTGTTGCTTCCCCCTTTCCGATTTCCCACCAGAATGCAAATTAGTACGCTTGTGTTTAAAGTGAGATTTTGAGATTGCATGACAGATTGTATTCTGCCGTCGTGGCTACGTTAAAAATTCTTGGCTTCGGCCTTGCATTATAATTATCGATACCTGAATTTCACGCCGGTAAAGTTCTGAGACAACTTTGTGTTAAATATATTGTGTAGCTTTTAGCTACTAATTATTGAAACTTCTACTTGAATTTGACTTACATAAATCTGAGCTTTCTTCATAAGTGCTGGCGGAGTTGTAAGCACCAGAAGTGCCTTGTATTCCTTTTATTTAGATTTAAATAAAGGGTCTTTTTCACCCTTCTCAAGTTTCTGTTGTTATTACATCTAGCGATAAATCGCTTAACTTCTACCAAGAGTTTAATCACTTTCGATGATACTTTAAAATCTGCAATATTATTAATTAAGCTGGTTGGTTTTAAAAGTTACATTTTGTGTTTGGAGAGCCCCCGTGAACACAGTATTTATATTCTTGGAAAATATTCCGAACGTTATACTTTGGGGAAACTTTGCAACTGACAGACAGGTCTAGAACCAATAATTAGCAAAGAAAAAAAAAATCCTGTACTTTTCATTTTCGAACAACGTATAAAACTATCTTAATGCAATGAGGATAAAATAATGGAATAGCGAAGATTTTTAGAGTAACGTTACCACAGAAAAGTAACTAAAAGTAAGCACTGATGATGTAATACAAAACGTTTTCTCGCAAGATATCAGCACGAAGTGGATTTCCAGTTAATCGCTAATCAGATTTAAAAGCAATGAATAATATTGTGCGTTCAGGCGATAATGTCGAGAACGGATGATCAAGAAGGAAAACAGATGGTGATATAACCCCTAAAAGCTCTGACTCTTAATTACATAAGTCTTATGAAATTACTTTTCCGGGTATTCGTAGATTCTCGGAATTCTATAACACCCGGGTAATTGAATAACATTTCGTTGACCAGAATTTAGGTTAATTCAGTTCTTTGAAACTGTAGTCTGGAAATTTACGATGTATTTCTTAATACATAAGAAAAATAACTGCGGATTGTAGCCAAGGAAGAGAAATGCGGTAGGCGCAGCCTAATTCAAGTTCATTTGTTCACTTCTGTTTTGATAACATTAACCAAACGATAACTTTCAAAGATGAAAAAAAAGTCATTCGATGTACAATCGAATTTAACTGATTTAATATAAATTTAATTAGAAACTCATAAATAGGGACCTTCTTTATTTAATAAGAAATTGGCAAAAAAGTGTTTATGAATTATTCAGGATGTCTAAAATGCAAAAGTCCACTAATGGACTGCTCATATCTTTTCTGGAATTACACTCATATCCATAAATTAAGGATAATTCAGAATCATACGTAAATCGAAAACTAAAGTAAAATTTTCACCTGTAGAATTATCGCACACATTTTCAAGAATAAAGTGCAAATTACACGAAACTATCAGATGATGCCGATAGTATGTCACAATCACTAGAGTATAAGAGAAGTGCATGTAAGGAATGGTAGCAAAGACGTAAAATTGTTTACAAGCGTTCTGTAAGCCGCTCAGTGCCACAACCGAGTAGTTATGACACAGAGGACGCATGTGGAACAATTTTTAGCCGGTAGAATTATCGGCCGCCTGGAATGTACTCAGATGGAAATATCCGAGGAACTTGAAAGGGCCCAAAGTGTCGTCTCTGGGCTTTACTAACGATTCTAAAACGGTGGAAATAGCAGTAGACGTTACAGCATAGATCGTCTCCGAGTTAGAACGCCGAATGATGACCGGTATTTGAAAGTAACTGCCAAAAGAAACAGACGGAGCACAGCATCAGACCTGTATCATCAGCTATCTTCAGCCATAGCTACGATACTTTCAAGGCAAACCTTGCGTAGACATTTTGGGACAGATTGGCCTATATGCTCGCAGACTTGTCAGATGAGTTCTACTTACGGCAACTGACTATCGCCAGCGATTAGCTTGGAGTAGAGAACATGCAATGTGGACATCATCACCATGGTCATCACCCTTGTGTGATGTATTTCGATAAATTCAGGTTTAACTTGCAGTCTGATCCACGTCGAACGTTCATATTAAAAATTCCAAGTATCCCCTATCACCAAGATAATATCATTGAACGACACAAATATGGTGGTGCAGGATTGCTCGTTTGGGGTAGAATTATACTGAGCTCCAGAACAGATCTGCATGCTTGGATCGGAACTATGACAGGTCAAATTTATCGGGACATCATTCTGAAACAACATATATGTTTATTTAGGGGTGCCATGGCCGCAGAGTTTCTTGTTTATCGCTCAGAACGCCCTTCCTCGCTTTGCAATTATTGTAAAGGAATGCCTTCAACCTGAGGGTATTATCCATATGAAATGACAAGTATTAACACCTAACTTGAATCCGATAGCGCATGTGTCGGACATGCTTGGCCCACGAATTGCAGCCCGTTCAGCACTGCCTACATGTGTACGGAAACTTCGGAGAGCATAGAGTTGCTGAGTGGAATAAGCTTCCCCAAAATGAGCTCGATGCTGAGAAAATAATACTGAGCCTGCATAGGCGTTGTACGGACTGTATTTCATCACCTGGAAGACGTACAATATATTAACCATCATACCAATCGTATAATGTTGACTTTTTGTAAGGAAGATATATTCTGTAATTGCTCCCGGGAGCAAAAAATCGCAGTTTTTATGAATAATATCGTACATACACCATCTTTTTTGTTCCTTACCTTTTGGTTAATAAATGGGTTTTAAAATAAGTCACGTTTGTTTTGTTTCTGAACCTTTATTTGCTAGAGCTGGCTGGCATTATCCTTAATTTATGGAGATGAGTTTATTTGACTGATGCTGAAGCCGTAATTTTAATATTTGGAACATATTCACTGCCGGAAGAAAACATTTCAGTGTAAAATTATTAATTAGGCAAAAAAAAGCAGACCTAATAGATGTTCTCATGGAATTTTAGGTTTCAAGATAAAGGAAAAGCCTTAAAAAATTCAGCAGATTTTTTTTTCTAAAACAGAGGGACCCAATTGTCCTCAAAATTTATACAGTTATTCAAAATCTACGCCAAACTAAGGTTGTCCTTTTTATTAAGGTTTGAATGATTGATCAGAATCAAAATCAAGCTCTTTGTTAATTTAATTCTTTATTTGGTGACATTTCTCTGTCACTTGCTAGTTTTTATAATATATTTTGGCCTCATGTGGAGACCTTATTTCAGCTTAAAAAATTATTGCACAATGTTTTGATTAAATTAACCGGAATGTTGATCACAATAAGAGAACTATTTTCCACGTTTTCGGATGTAAAGGGAAGGGATTTCAGCCATTCGATAACATATTTGAATGAAAACATTAGCCGAGATCACATTAAGCAGTGTCTGCTGTATATTCGTTTATTATACCCCTATCCCATATTAGCACATCACACTAGAATGTGTACCATGGTAATAAAATGATATATATGATCCTTACAGGAAAGTACACTTAAAACATTAGCTCTCAGGCTGCAGATCTAAAGTACTCTTACACAGCTTTAAATGTTCCCCAGGCAAAACGAATTGCATAGCTGGACGGAAAGGATTTTCAAGTCAGTGATAATTTGTTTTCCCATTTATTTGGAGTTTCATTCTCGACGCGTTAAAACGGAAGCACTCGAAGGAAAAACAAGCATTATTGCATTAGAATGCATAAACGCTAATCAGTAATTAGAATTATGGGAGCATATAGCTACAGAGTGAGTTCCAAAAAATAATTCGTAAATTTCAGGTTAACGGATTTCAAACATTTTTAGATAGAAAGCCTGCAGGAATTAACATGATTAATGTGACTGAAGGAAAATAAACGTAAAATATTTAAGCATAGATCTAATTTCTAAAACAGGAAGCTTCAAGAGGTAAATTATAATAAGAAGTGCAGAAATTTGATCGTAAGAAAAAGTGCAGCAACTGCGGGTGAGTAATGCAAATTCCCGTCCTGAAATTTATATGAACATTTTCGCGAAAGTTTTGAGGATTATAATTTATATTAATAAACCGGGGTGGAATGTATATAAGAAATGAGATAATAATACTGTTATTAATTTTGAATAATGTAACAAGAAACGTCTGAAGAGAGGGAAGCTGTGCTGGAAAATAATGTTACAGGGGCAAGCCTGTTTAACACTGAGGTAATGCCTATCTCGCTAAACCAGCGCAACATAGTCAAAAGTCGCCAAACTTGGCAACTATTTGGCCGGCATACTGGTCCGATTCCTGTATAACTGTAATTGGTACTGTAACTGAATAATTGTACTTGATCACTATATGTAACTGGAACCGTATCCGGCCCTTATATGTAACTTTAACCGTATACGCCTTCCAGTTATTTAAAAAAATGGAAGGAACTGGAGATTTCCCGGCGGCCGAAGGAAAATTACATAAACTCGGAGAGAGCATCAGTTTTCCGTTTTTAGTTCGGTGCTGACTTCGTACTATTTTCGATCTTTGGATGCGCTTTGCATTGTGCTGTGTTTAACGGCTTTATTATTTTCAAGCGATAACTACCGATTGTCTCTGTAATACCAAGAAGAGCTGTATGAATAATTTTATAGAAAGTTCAAGAAAAGATAAAAGAAATTGTATCAAGCTATCATCGCTTCTGTGTGCATTCAATCCACTACGAACCTGTACGCACGTAACAATGCAAGTAACTTGTATGTAACAAAATAGGCAAATTATGTTAAACGATTGTATGAGACGATTTTCATTTTGATTAAACATTTTTAATAGCTATCTTTCATTATGCTTTTCAAATTAACATTTAGATTTTTGAGGAATGCGCGTCTTGTAAATAATAGTCTTATTACAACCTCCCTTTCAGACTTTGGATAAATAACATCTGTTATACTATTAAATGCCTAGATATTACATACAATGCTTAATGAAAGTATATATTTTTACGGATTTCGTATTTATTTAGCTATTTATTTAGAATTGTAATTAAAATTACATTATTTTCCCGTGCAATGCAGACGATTTTTGAAGAGAAAGCTACGTCGGAAAAATAAAAATAAAAGAGCGCGTGCATTTAATATTTAATAAATAAATATCTCGTAATTACTGTTGCCAACCAGAAAAATCTAGAAAAATCGAGATTGTTCTAGTGATAATTAAAAAGCTTATAAAAGCCGAATTGAAACACCTCATATCAGTTGTAGTTGTAGCTGTTTAAAACGAACTGCTGTTTGTTTACTTAATGCCGTTATTGATTGTAGTGGATTAGCTGTGAGATAGAATTAGTTTCTCTGTTTTTGACTTGAGCTTTCCTTAATGTTTGAGATATTGTGATATTGTACGAATATCTCTGAGGATATATTTCAGCATTTTGTTTTATTTCTTGGGAAAGAATAAATTTTACTAATATTTTAACGACTTGTGCATTCAATCCATAACGAACCCGTACACACGCAACAGTTTTTGGTGTCAGGAGTGGAGTTTTTGAATGCCAATTACACGAACGATGGAAGAACAATGAGGCAATTTATGGCAGCCTTTGCTGCACTTAAAGAAGACTTAAAGCTGGGCAAGATTCCGTTAAAGAGGAAATGAAAGTTGGTCAAAAATACGTTAAAAAGGAGATGAAAGCGGTTCAAGAGAAGATGGAAGCTAGTCAAGAAAAGATGGAGGTGATTCTGGGTGACCCACTGTGCAGCTGGTCAAGTGTCAACTGTGTATAATGACTCTGTTTTGATTCGTTTGAGGGAGTGAAGTTGTTCTAACAAATAATAAAGAAAGTCTCGGTTTGTGAAATTTAATATTATCCGTAAGTTTTGACCTGTAATATTTAGTGGGAGGAGAAACCGAGATTTCTTCGATTGTTGCTCGAGCTCAGAAGTCAGTATACAGACAGAGAGAGAAGAAAGAGCTGAATGATGTAAAAGTTTCGGAAGACCGGAGGGGTGTTTGCTCTGCAGCCTAGCTTCATTCTTGCGGGTGGCTCGCGCTTGCGGTCTGCGGATTGGTGTTATGTCACCCTCAGCTTTTAGCTGATAAGATTTTGCGTTGCTTTAAGAGCCAAGCATGGCTCGCGGTCGAACTTAGAATCTCTTCACCCATATAAAAAAAGGAAAATGATGTACTTTTTCCTGAGATGTGAGATAGTAATTCCCGGATTTTTTATGCTCGTTCTACAGAGTTTAAGGGCGACTGACTACCAGAGTTCCACTTGTGAGGCCGATGGAATCATTTTATGTCGGAGCAGTTCTTGATTCATCTACTATAGTATATCCCTCTTCACCTTATTTGGGCAGTGGTTAAAAGATTTGGAGCGGACTTTCGTCGAATCATCTACTCCAGCATATCTGAAGTTCCCGGCTTCCTGATTTCCATCTTATCAACAATTATGCCATCTTTCTTCACCTTATTGCGGGCTGAGGTCAAAAGACTTATTCTTCAGTACATTAAAAAGTCCTGCAGTTGTCTCCGATTTGCAGAAGAGTGTGATGGACGCCTGCCGACCAACTTTGAGCTACTTAATATTGTTATTCGTAAGATTATAGTATTTTTCAGTAGTGTAATGTAAACTAATCTTGCTTAATTTGGGGAGAAAGAGAAAATTTTATTTGAAAATACGAAAAAGAAAAGGACTGTTTGTGCCTTAATTAGAATTTAAAATTATTTGTCTATGAAATATGTAATTCTTTAATTGTAATTTCTATATTAGCTTACGGGAGATCCATTTATAAGTAACTAAGTATATGTATAGAATAATCATAATAATCGTTTATTCTGTTAAATTGGAAATAGTTCTTGATAAAAGAAAAAATAATGTGGAATATTATTTACTTGCTGTATGTAAGAATAGTCTGCAGCTATCTATTATTATCTGGCTATCCAGAATATTCAAGATATTAATAAATGTGTTTGATTTATAATTTAACTTGCATTTTTTTTTGTATTTTTTGTTTTTTACTATTTAGGTTTTCACAATGCGACCTAATACAAAATTATGTACTATCCACTTATTAATGATTCTTTGAATGTGTTTTAGGATAAATTTGTAATGCCTTTTTTTTTTGGTGCCAGGAAAGTTAAAACTACTGCTTGATTTTCTTTAGCGGAACTGATTGATTGTTTTTGAATATTTCTTCTCTGGTGCTTATGAGGTTTGGTATTAATGAATCTGAATTTGTTGCTCTATTTTTGAAATGATTGAATATGTAGTTTAAGTGAATTTAAGAAATGTTTTGCTTGAGAGATAGTATTCTATTCTACCGAGTACTAGCGGAGATTTATTCCTTCTTATTTTCAGCGTAAGATTTTTTAAGTATGAATTTGCTTTGATTGAATTAAGTGATTCTAAGGAATAGTTATTAAAATATTATATTGAGTTAGTTCAATCAATCAGTTCTTCCTCTTCCCCTTCTAACTAGAAGAACTTTAGTAGTCTAGTCTTTATTTAAGTTTGTCCGGCACCAGTAGGTCAGCTTAAAAGTTAAAAAGCACGTAAATTTTTGTATTCAACAAGATTAAATAAGCAGGTTGGGGCCACAAACAACTTAGCACTCTAATTTGTGGTTATTTCAAAATATTTTTGTTAGCTTTGAGGTAGAAAGAGAAGTAGCAAGCAGCATTCCATCTAGGCCGAAGTGCAGAAAGCAAGGGACTTGTGTTCAGGATGAAATCTTAATTCAGAATGAGTTAATTTCGATTTTCAGTGCATCTGGTAGGATAATTAATAATTCTGTAAAATTATTATTGGATGTTTGAGTTTTAGTTCCACTTACAGGACCAGCGTTATTTAAGAGATATGACATGAATTAGTCTAGAAAGGGCATATTGAAGTAAAAGGTATTGCTCTTTTTACAAAACAAAGGGGAAATACTTAGATTAATTAAGAGTAGTCAAGGAACTATGGATAATTTATATTATAATTTATATTTACAAATCTTTATCCGCTGACAAATATATGTAATAATTTTGCAGGACGTTTAATTAACGTTTTAGTCTTGGCCGAGATGTCGCAAATAGATGTAGCTCGCACACAGTAATTGGAGACAATGAATACTCTGTAGATAACACAACACTTGATTTTATTTTTCTTGAAGAACGATTTCTTAGGACATATTTTCTTTTCTTTGCATCACAATGGGTGCGACAAGCATTCCAAAATTCTATAAACACTGATTGCACTTTAAATAATAGAAAATACAGCTAAGCGAAGAGACGTGATTTATCCGGGTAAGAGCGAGCAGAGAATGTGACTGCGTACTTGAGCAAGGATTTATAAAAAGACTCGGAATCCTTTGTTTGCATTACCACAAAGAAATACTGCTAAAATTGCAAGTCATCTGAATGCTATCATAATTTAACATCGTATATTGCTATCTCGGATATGCTCATCATACTAATTGCAGATTTTCAAAATCTTCAAATGCTCTTTCCCAACAACTTCGCTGCTGTATTCACGTCCACGGATAATAGGTGTAAATCAGTTACACCTTAATCATCATTCAAGCAATTGGCGCAAGGGCGGAAATTTAATGAAGAGTGAAGACCGTAATGGTCAGGCTTTGTCTTAAACGAAACGATCTACGATCTATGATTTGTTTGCATCCTGAACAGCAAGTGGGCAAGAGCTTTTGCACTTCAGATCACTGCAAAAGGGACCAATGACATAAATGGCGCAGTACAGATTTTTTGAAGGGGGACGAAGGGAAATAAAATCAGAAATTAAAAGGACTACTGTCAATTAAGTTAGTCATTTATTAATAATTTTCTTTTGTATTTTATGTCTTATATATATATATATATAA
>KK113596.1:976540-1008542 GCA_000611955.2 Stegodyphus mimosarum | reverse complement strand
AGACTGATTTTATTCAGTTCCAGTGCCATCCAACGAAATTCACAAAATCCTGGTTTATCACACTTCACTGTCAGTCAGGCCCCGGACAACTCATAATTGTTATATTTATCAGAATAGTGTCTTGCGTGACCAGCGGCCTAAAATAGTTATCTTACAAAAGGAAATATGCAATGATTTGAATAAGCCTGGCAAACGAAAATCCAATGACTAAGTTCCAATGACCGAAGCAAGACTAATTTCTAATTTGGGAGAATTTTCGAAACCGATTTAAAGGTTTTTTTGCATTTAAACTAAAAGATCTGTTTTCGATTATTAATCTCGCTAGAGCCTAACCCAAGCAACTTGAGTAAAAAATTGCAAAACTGTTATTGTTTGCTGACTTCATATATTCGTTTTGTTCTTTCTTCTAAATAAATCGAATTTTTAGTAAACTTCCGCTGATCCTTGTTGACTTAACATCTTTAACAGCTATTATTTGTTACTAGTATTGTCGAGATATTTGGTTATTTCGAAGCAGGAGATGTGAAAAACGAGCAACGCTCTCACCGGGACTCGATCCTCGGACCTTTCGAATACGCGCCGACCATTGCACCACGAAGTGTGCCAAGTGTGCTGACCATTACACCATGAAGGCTTGCTAAGGAGGCGGGAGAAATATCTTATAGTATAAGCTACTGATTCTCTAACGAATCAAATAAGCAGACTTTGAAAGCTATGCCAAGATGCTGATATCACTACTAACTCTGATAATAATAATTAAAGTTACATTAAATACTATAACTTAAGTAGGCAACTCATACCTAGACAACGTTTTCTCATAATACCTTAAAACTAACATCAAAACAGTTCGCAAAATGCAAATCATACAATTAGATTATAATAATATGACTTATAACATCCTATTTATTGTATTATTGGAACCGTAAACTTCACAGGTTTAAATATATCAAAATAATCTTTTCTGCTGTCCAAAATAAAAGTGTTAAAACTTAGGATTCCATTTTAAATTGCTTCAGAATCGTCGCCACCTTCACATTCAAAACAAAGAGTAAATTATTAATATTATGTTAATTTCCAGTGTTTTCAAGTATACAGTTAGTATTTTCGTGTGTTAACAGTTCGTATAAATAGTGTGAGTAAACGTGTTGTAAAAGCAAAAAATTAACCAATAATTTGAATCTTTTTTACAATTCCAAACAATAAAAATTTCACACGTAAAGATTTTCTTTTCCGTAGCAAATCATCCGAGTACTTTCATCAATATACATTCACAATATGAATAGTATAGCGAATATAAAAACGTATGGCAATACTTAACATTCTGTAAACGTAAACATTAATCAGATGAGTGAGCTCACGCCACTCACAAGCTCTCTCTTCGCCTTTTTTAATATAAAATCATTCACTAGTAAAGTCACACGTTTCCGCTGCAGGGATAGTAGTACTTTAAAAACATATTTCAGGTTTTAAGCCGCAATCTGAAGCTTTAATGGCTATTTTTGCAGGTTGGGTTTTGAATTGACTGAGAATAAAATCAAAGTGTCTGAAAGAGATCAGGATCCTCCTGTTAAACGCTACTTAGGACCTTCGGAACCAAGACTAAGCATATGGGAACGCATGGTTATCGCGGAAGATGAAAGGGTGGAGGTAATGATCTATCTTTTTCGATATTTCAATAAATAACTAACAAATAACAAATAACTAACAAATAACTAACAACAGGAAAAATAATACGAAACTTTTGGAATAAAAATGAGAAATAAAATTTGCCTTATAAATTGCATGAATGCATTAGCATACTGAGTTACATCGCTTCTAGAAATATTGCCTAGCAGAGGATGTATAGATAAGGCTGTTGATCACTGGTATCTCGAATCTTAGCGGTTAGCTGTAGAGCTCTCAAATTCGCATTCTGACATTTTACATAAGCCAACTTTTCTTAGAAACTTCTCAACGAAGCCATTACTTTCATGTGAAGATCATCCTTACGTGCTTTACCTTAATCAAAGCTTAAAAAATTATGTTATTTAATTTAATTTAATGGTATTCCATTACGCACTGATTAACCTCAATAACCCCGATAATGATTAATTAAAAACCTTTCCTTACTTAACCGTGGTAATGTATAACATCGGGAAAGAGATTAAATTGTTAATTTCACATATGAAAATATTTATTTTTCCATGATAATATTAAGATTTAATTATCTTCACGTCAGAAAACTGAATCATATATTTCTGGACCACTTCATCAGAAGTCTGCTTTGAAAACAAAATAGCAAAAATGATGAACAAAATAGCAAAAAGCTTCATAATTTTTGGGATGGCATTGTATTAAGCTTTGGACTATGGTTTGTTCACAAGACTAAGCTGTACTCCAAAGCTGTAATTCACGAGAATAAGTCAAATCCTAGTGAGCACATGTCCGAGGTCATGAGAAAAATGCATCTGAAGAATTCATATTCATTCATATTTATTTTTGCTGAAATTCAAGGAAGTAGTACTGTCGAATATTTATAAAAGCATCATTTTGCCTCACTTGAAGAATTTTTTCTCATTTCTAAAAATGATTTTGTGAAAGGTTAGAAACTAGCAACTGCCTCGAAATATGTGCACTGATTACCTCTCGTATTCCTTCATTACTCGAAAATGATGTTGTTCTTCTGGACGTTTTCTATGTTTAACGCAAGAGATATTCCCCATAACATAAAAACATCATCAGGATATCACGATGGTGTTGTTCACAGTCGATGTGCATATCCTCAAGAAATCCCAGACTAGCATCCTAAATACATCTTTTCGAGTGCTTAATGTCACATCCCAGGATATCCTCAAGGCATTCTTTCTAAGTCCAATCGAAAAAGTAGGAGATGATGACAGGATCTGAAGTCCAACATACATCCTTAGGACATACCTTAATGTCACCCTAAAGACATTTTCCCGAGTCACATTCCAGGATATGCTCAATATCCCCTTTAGGTTCCATCGATAGTGTAGGGGATGGCACCAGGGTCTGAAGTACTATCTACATCCTTAGGGTATCGCAGAACACCCTAAACCTAAACACATTTCCTGAGTTGTTTAATGTGACATCTCAGTATATCCGAGGAATGCTTGTTAGGTCTCTCTGAAACTGTGAAGGAACACTGCGATGACCCTGTATACATCAGTTTAAATAAATTCTCATATTTCCTCGATTCCTGACGCTAAATCAGTTAGCCTTTATACATTGATTTTTCATATTATCTTTCCACTCATGGAGCGTGCAGCTGTATTATCAGTTGTTCATTTTTTTAGTTGACTTTTGTAAAATCTTCTTAATCCATCTTCTCTACATCTACATTTTCCATGATCCCAGAGCAATTAATTGCGCTTTCAAGCTATCTTCCAAATAGAAAGCACTGACAGATAAAAGAGACAATGGGAAACTGAAACTGACAGTAGAGCTATTTACCGAAATATAATAAGAATCACTCATCTTCCAGCATCCACCATCGCTAATAACATTTGAGCCGTGGTTAAGTGCAGGATAAAAGCTCGTACGGAAAGCTTGGATTAATGATATATATTTGTAACAATGGCACAAGAACGACTTTTATTTTCCCAATATGATAAAAAAAGAAATTTACAGTAATTGGGTTTCTTCAAAATTAAATCTTTGTTTGAACTATCTCTGATTCCTGAAGTTTTATATATTCGTAATTTCGGATAAATACTGTTTATTACATTTTGCTGCACGCTCATTTTTGTTTTTCTTTCTTAGCACTCGCATTACTTATTTTTAATTATTTCATTAGTGTCAATTTTCCTGCAAAAAATATTTATGCACTTATAAGCCACTTTACAAGTTCATTTTGCTTTAATATGTTAAGATCTTTTCAGATAACTGCTGCTATTTTTGTAAATAGATTGCGCAGAGTCTGAGATAACACTTTTTAAAATCGTTCGGATCTTGATATAAATTTTGACGTCAGGATGCGACATGTTGAATAGTTCTGGAAATTTTGTTTGACAGAAATAAGAGCACTTTCGAAGCAAGATTCCCTCTCTTCGAAGTAACAGTGAATGTATATGTTGTTTTATTTTGTCCTTTTGAAGCATGATAACCGAATTTCCTACAGCAAATCATCTTGTGTTCTTGGAAGTTGAATCTGTGATATTTTTCCCATCTCAAGGCATGTTCTGTCCCTGTCATTGCTACGCCAGCGCTCATAATCTTTCAACATTTGCGTAACCCTATTTCCACGCATATTCCCTTTCCTATTTTTTAGCTCTAGGTTCAGAATATTTTTTAAATATTCGCATAAATTTCCCCTTCCTCTATTGTATGCTGGTTTTGTTTTTGAGGGCTACTTTATTGGTAAATTGTATTCTTTTGATTATTTTAATTTTTATTCAGTGTATTCAGATTGCATTTGCGTTTTTCTATTAGCATTTAACCCTTTCTTTTGCGATAATTATTTGAAATGTATTTTGTGCAGATTCTCCGTTAAGCTACCCGAACGTAGAAAGTGTTCTCTCATGTAAAAAACTTTCCAAACATATGGTTTTACCGTACTTCTGTTATTTACATTCGAGATCATCGCAGCGTTCTTTACTGCTGATGGGTTCGATCTTTCCAGGTCTTTCGTTCGCTGTCCATCTTTTTCGTTCTTCTGATATCCCTCTCGAGAACTGCGGTAAAGGCTCATTCATGTCATGTTCCCCTGGGCTTTACAAGGTAATGAGCTGGAATTGGATAGTCCGGTTCAGGTTTAACAGTAGTTATAAGTAATTTTGTGTCACGTACTTATATCATTACGCTGAATGTTTGTGTTTATGGATTTTAAATTACACATAATTGTTTTTAAATTCAATTTTACTTACAGTTAATTTTATAAGCAGTACTACATATTAAGATTTGCTGAATTTTTCACTTCAAATTTATTTTCTTGTTTTTGTTATAAGTTAAAGTTTTATAGAAATACCTTGTCTTGTAATTCTTTTTAAAAACAGTATTTATAAGTTTTTATTCTCACTCCGTCATGTTGACCGTTTTTTCTACCATGTTCTCAACTGTAAGGCCTTCCCTACCGGGATAATTTTTTCGATGGCTGTAGAGCAACAAAATTACTTGTCTTCATTGCTGTTGCCACAAATTTTCTTCAAACTTGTCTCCTCGCATTTTTTTTAATAAATTTTACAATTTTACTTGGGTAACCTGATAAACACTCAATCTAAATAATCTTTGTTTTAAATATATTTGTTCCTTTCGTTATAGCTGATTTCAATTAATATTTTAACATCTAAATTTCGTACTATAAAATTAAATTTTTGTATAGCTAGATTTTCCAGATTTTCTGAATAGGCTGCATTTATCTTAGATCGGACATATGTAATTCACATTTTGTTTATCTTCAATATTTAAATTTTAATTAAGTTTTTTTTCCCTTAAATTTGTTTAATTTGGCTCTTTCGTCTGTGTAACTGTATTCATTTTTCGCATTATTTTTCGCATTATGGTGCATTCATTTTCGCACCAACTTTGCTTGCCTGCAATACCATTTTTGCAACTTGATTATACTGCTTGCGGGGAAAACAACTTTCCCAAATTATTAAATCCTTATTTTTCAGTGTTAAGTTTAACTATAGTTTGACTTACTATAGTTATTCTTTTCCGTTTATTATGGTTCTTGAGATATGAACGCCCTTTTATTTGATGACAATATTAACTGATAGAACTACGGTATTGTATCTTGTAATTTTAGTTTCTTATAAATGTTTGCATTATAACCTGTTAACTGTTTAAATTTACTCTGCCGTTAAATGTCACAATAACCGTAGTACAATCTGTCATACTTCATCTCCTGCTTTATCGCCAGCAAATTCAATTTATTCCATAGTAACAGCTAAAGGGGAGAACCCTGGTTTGAGGATTGTATTACAGGATTCAGCCTCGAGGATTGCATACGCGCATAACTGAGTCATTATGCGATTATCGTCAAGCCTTACGTGCCTCATATAAAATTAATCAAAAACTTTGTAAATAACTGCAAAGAAGTTGGCTAACGTTCGGCTCTTTGCACAAGAACAGGAGGGCACGATTGCCTCCTTGAGTGCTTATACGCGGAATTAAAGTCCCGAGTTGATAAGCTGGAGTCCTTGGCTCAGCCAGCATCAGAACAGTCACTGTATAATGTATATTCTCTCTTCTTCCAGCATGCCTTCGCTGTGCAATCGTAGCACACTGGGCGCGTATTCGAGAAGTCCAATCTCGGCGAGGGCATTGTACGTTTTTCACATCTACTGCTTCAAAATACCTTGACGACTCTACAACTGATTGGTACTAAAGCATCCCAGAAATTCCTCTTCTGGGCACTTCAGCAGCGTAAGATAATCTGTTCACTGTGGTTACTCGTGAAAAGAAGCAGAACGATTCTTTAAAGCAAAAACTCTTGGACAACGTTCTTTTGACTGCAACAAAGAATTCCAATCAATTACCAAATAGTATATAGTCACCGTTGACAGGGGATCTCAAGAGTGAATACGACTTTTCGCATCGAACAAATTCTTCCTACCCGTTCTAATAGTTTACTGATTCGCTGCCGCAATACACAGCATCTTGCTGTATTGGGAAAATCAATTAATAATAAAACCACTCTCTGTAAAAGTTTTCAACTGACAGACGCTCGTCCATTAAAATTAAAATTTATATATTTGGGGTTCCATCCAAAACTGAGGCCTTGGACATCGTGCAGGCTATGAGTTTACTTGGAAAATTCCCCACCAAATTACACTTGACTACGGTACATCCACTTGAAACTCAGCCCCGTACTACAGCAAAAATAATTGGATTGTTGAAGATCTCACTTATGCGGAGGCTTTTGTAACGAGAGACATTTCTATATCAGTTTTACCAGGTGTTGCTTCAGCAGCTATATTCGCATTATTCTTTGTTATCATTTCCAAGGATTAGGACATTCAAGAAGGAATTGTAACTCTTGACCATTCTGCGTTAAGTATTCTGGCGGGCATACAGAGAGAAACTGTA
The DNA here is from genome assembly GCA_000611955.2 of Stegodyphus mimosarum. Classification (NCBI taxonomy): domain Eukaryota; kingdom Metazoa; phylum Arthropoda; class Arachnida; order Araneae; family Eresidae; genus Stegodyphus; species Stegodyphus mimosarum. Next base: position 1,001,513 of record KK113596.1, on the reverse strand, counting down.
AAGTGGCATCAAAGTGTGCATATTGTTAACTTTCCAATCAAAATCGTGGCACCAATTACTCATTGGATCATCCTGCAAATTCAAGAACCTACCCAGCGTATAAAGCAGCGCTCCAAAAAAAATGTATAATAAGAAACTTAATGGGTTGTCCTTCGGATGTCGATACACTTTATAATACTCCATCAACTAAATCCTAGAACAGACTTAATAATCTGAGAAGTAATCATAAAAACTGTAGACATGAAACTAATGTAATCATTAAAACGCTTTGTGGAAAATCTGTAGACATAACATTCCTCCAGGAACCCTATATACATAATGGTCTTCTCCCTGGTACACCAAACAGATACCAAGCATTATGCTCACTTTCAAAATTAGCAATTATAATTTCAACTGGTGTGGGTTTCCCTTAACACAATACACAGTCACAGTTCAGCTTAATACTGAAAAAGATTCCTTTTTATTCACATCAGTCTATTTTCCACCCACTCAGGACTTCGATGTCATGATAAATGAACTTCATTTTCTTTCCACATGCTCATTTACTTTGTCACGACAGTGCAGCATAAGGGCAGATTTTAATGCATCAAATCGGTTATGCTGTTATAAAATAACAGAGATTCAATTGTACAAGAATTTACTTCTTCAAATGATTTTTATCTTATTAACAGTCCTGTCAGGCTACCAAACGCTTAAACTTCAAGGGCCCTTGTTATTTCAAGACTGACAGATTTGTGAAGATCTGACACGCTATTATCGTATTAATACTTTTACTTTTAACAAAACTCTCTTCTTATTGGCTAAATGTCGTTTTCGTTTCCAAACAGTCCATGCAAATCGCACACAGTTCTTAAATTATGTGACGTGGACACGCTATAGTTGGACTATGTTGGTCATAACCTGCAAGGTTGTCAGAGTAGAAAGGAACTGTGAATTCAAACTTAATTAACATCCTAACTAGCGCGTGTCTAAAGAGCTATAAATTAAAGGAAATCAGTCATGTCCATGAGATCTCTTGATGGAATAATAATCTTCAATTTCAAAGACGCAAATCAAAAGCAGTTAGACGCAGCCCGGAATGTGAACAAAATTCAGACTTGAGAAAACAGTATTTTGAAAACTATAAAAACGAATGTGAATTAAAAAGAGCTTTCATTAAAGCAAAACGATTACCGTGGTAGTTTTATTCCTCACAAAACGCTGAAAAATTTGGTGTACTCTTCAAAATAACTACTGACAAAGCTTTTTGACCTTGTTCAGTTTCCGCAAGAGTTTATACTTCGACTGCATAACACTCTGATGCTCTTGAATTTCTCCTGGATAGTATTTATGAGTATGATGTGGCATAGAGGATTCATACAAACAGGCTTCTAAAACATTTGAATTTTGACACCATAAGGCCAAAGCTCCGGTGGTTGATTTTTTTTCTACTTAATATGAATTAAATTACATTAAATTATATATTTTGCGCATAGGGGAATTCTTGTTAATGCGATTGATGTTACCAAAGCAAAAAAAGGAACTATGGCGCAAAAAAAGGCATGCAGGCCGATTCCGTCTATCACCTTCTTCACTGAGAAGCAAAGTTGGTACTTGCTTGTAAAGCCTTGGCAGAAATGCTGGAACTTGGAAACTACAGGTCGTCGCATCTATACTCTTCAACCAAAAGTTTCTTCACATCTGCATTCAGTTAATTGATCATTTTGTAGTGATATTAAGATTATCTTGATGCAGGGAACGTGAAAAATGAACTATGCCCTTGCCAGGACTCGAACCTGGACTTCTCGAATACGCGCCAAGTGTGCTAACCATTACACCATGAAGGCATGCTGGACGGAGGGTGAAACGGGCGACTGGGTATTTGCGGACCCAGTCGCCAAACCCTGGTGGATGATCATGGTTTTTATTTCAGGGGCCACCGTAAACTCGTAAAATTATTTTGAAGCAGGAGACGTAAAAAATGTACAATGGCCTCACCGGGATTCGAAATTGGACCTCTCGAGTACGCGTTAAGCGTACCGTTACACCACAAAGGCACTTAGAAAGGAGGGAGAAAATGCCTTATAAGTTTCTTTCGTTCAACAGGGCATGGACCATTCATGAGATATTTCCACAGATTTGGCCAAAGCGAAACCAACCTTTGTGAATGTAGCAATATTAGGTAAAAGTATGGAGGACACCAAATATATACCAACAGGTGATCCAGGTGTTGTCCCTTCCTAATAACTTTCCCGAAAAGCTTAGCTTGGAGCAGAAGATGACCACCTCACGCTACCCCGCGAGCCCTACCACTGCCAGCAGTGCATTGGAGGCTCGTCTACATGTTCCGAATGCATCCTTTAGACATTTTGTATTTATGAAAAGTTACATTATGCATGGTGGTGCATGAATATTACTTCAGCATGGTCATATAGCTGATTTTACATGGTAGTTACAAATTTTTTGCAAATTTGTTAAAACATATGGGTTACGATTTTTTTCACGTGTTTCTTTGATTCAATATTTTGTGAGTTGACAGTTTTTTTGACTGTCAGCTATGTGATGCTTACATTTCTTGCGGGGAATTTCTCTGCAATGTAGCAATGTTGGCGATCCGGGATTTTATGTCTTCCAATGTTCAAATTTTAAACAAAGTTACATGAAACAGCTAACTCCGCAGACCGCAGAACTGGCTTTACTGGTTTAAGCGTCTGATGCTCAGCAAAATCAGATTAAATAAACTTGAGCAAATCATGCCATCTTGTAGTGCTTCAACACTAACTGTATCACAACGTTAGCGGATTAAAGATCCGGTAAAGTTGTGATTCGATTAAAGCTCCGTAACACAAACGCATATTTGCTGTACTGACATACAAAAGTGACCATACATTCCTAATGAAAAAGACAATGTGTATCGTTCAATAACATTGATTAGTAAATTTATGCATTGCCTTTGAAATAATGGTATTGTTTTAAAGTAAAACTTCTTGTGAAATGTAGCAGATATGGTGCATCTTCGAGTTATGTTTGATAATAAAACTTATGAACTTATGTATGATTAACATACTTCCTTAACTCAAGGTGACTATTTTCGAAGTTTCAAATTTACTGTCTTTCAATATAAGCAGTCATGGTGCACTTTCGAAAACGTAGCCTCACTCTAAGTTAATGAACGAATTTCCATCTTCATTCTTTCAGCACAATGAATCATGCTGACAACCAACATTATAGGTAACAACTGCTATCAGCGACTCAATCGAATCTCTTGTAGATTCTAGACAAATTAGAGCAGCAGATTAAAACCTAAATATTATTTTTCAGTGTTTCCCGAAGTATATTTTATCGCTATTGTACGTAGCACAGTTGCACACAATATCAAAATGTAACACTCTATGTAACTTAATACTGAATATATTTAGTAAATACCAAGTGATCTGCCGGCCACACCTTGGTTGTGGTGGCTGCTGGGTAGTAATTTTTTCCCGTGAGATGACATATTCTATTTGTTTTCTATTGACATCTTAAGTCAGAAGTCATCCCATTGGGTTAAATAATCGATAGTTTATCAATGACTACTTTTAATTTATCATGTTCTTCGTGCAACTGCTTTCGTCAGAAATTAAGTAACTCTCATAACTTTCCCCTCTCAATTTTCAGATCATTAAATTAATTAAAAAAGAGGGAAATTACGTTAGGAAAATCTGTAATTGTAAGCGAATTGGAATGGCAAAAATAGATGGCATTTTCTGGTCCGTTCTGTTTGCTTATTCAGAAGAATGAACTTGAAATAGCTATCATGCAGTAATACCTAAAAATCACATATATTTACAAAATAGATCTACAAAACCACCCATTGAAACTGCATAATTATTCATTTAAACACAGTTGTTTAATTGCTCTACAATTAGCTCATCAGACAAAAGCCAATTTCAAAGCTGAAGAAATTTGCAGCTTTAGATTATTTTAGAGTTTTCCAGCATAATGAGATGTAGCTTACAGGAGTAATATTCCAAGAATTTTCTCGCATCTCTCGGAAAGCATTGTAGGGATTTATATTTATTTTAAATAATCAATTTAATTTAATTAAAACTTTCTTTCCTATAAGCCTTCATACCCCTAATTGTCAATGCCAGAATATTTAAATTTGGTAGCGCGCGTGAAGGAATGCAAATTCTACCAGTGGGAGAAAAGGTTTAAGTATCAAGTTCCTACAAGGGAAAGCTAGACAGTGTGGGAGAACTCTGTGCTTGTTGTAGCGTGAGCTTTGGTTTAGCATTTATGGCTGGTTAAACCTGGCGTAACATCTGTTACTTTGCTGCCACTAAATCTTCAACGCTCTGTTAGAAAACAGGATAGTCTGAGTCCTGTAGCGTAATTCTACTACTTGTGAATATCTTCAGATCTTCAGATTTTAGTTCTTACTATTTCAGTTACCGCCCAAGCAGAGGCGTAGTTTGTTAGCGTCGAGTTGAGGCATTGTAAATTCATAAAGAGTGTAATAAAGTGTACTTTTAATCCTTCTTCTGTGCAGTTACTACTCTTCCAGCTTTCACACAACGTTAGACAAGTAGACCCCACAGCATAGTTCTTTAAATCAAACCAAAAATCAGGAATAAAATTATGTTTATTCTGTCACATAGAATTCCTCAGAAAACAAAGTAAACTAGATATAACACTTCGGAATAGCTCATCTGATGTTGAAGGTATTGCTAATTACCTTCAAAAACAGCAATCAGATAAACTTTATCAGCCAATAAATTATAATTCAATTGCCACTTTATTTAATTAATTATGATTATAAGTTTCGCTTTTGATTTCCTTTTTTGCCAAAAATTAGATTACTTACTTTACAGATGTGATAATTAAATTGGAATAAAATAAGTAAAAGAAGAGATACTGAGCGGTTAAGAGAGGGTCTTCGAAATCAGTGGTTACTTTAATGAGGTCGCCGTGAAATTTTTATTATGTAAACTGGACCGAAAGTATTTTTATTTATTCAGTCACTAAAATTAATTATAATATGCATATGATTTTATTATATACATGAGCGCCAATGGATGTAAACGCTCGTCAGTTCTAATCGCTCGTAGCTCTCAAAAGTCCATTTCACACCGTAGTCAGTGGTTTACTCTAAGGCTACTTATACTGCAAGGAATACTCTTATCGGGCAAGGTCAACTAGCATGGTGATGTCGACGTCCTTATCTTGTAAGTCACAGCGGATAAGTAAAATATGTCACTGTCTCGAGCATCAGAATTAAAAAGCTTGACCTTAAAAGAGTATAGCGTTGGTGTCTACAGACCTCGATTTAATCTTCCCAAATCAACTATGCATAACGCCATGTGCAAGAGGTTTGGCTTACATTTCTGTATATCTTAAATATAGTATTCGAAGAACGTATGATACCCAAGAAGGATAAACACAGCAAGAATATATGAGGTAAGAACAATTATATTTTTCTTCATTGCATGACGTCTTAATCAGAAAGATCAACAACTATTTATTTTGTTTTATTTCAGGTACAGAAACGCGATCTGAAATTATTAAATGATTGGCTGCGAGAATTAAGAAGTCGACATGTACGAGTCTGCAAATATACGAAAACTTCTGAAGCACGTTTGGAAGAACTTAAACGCAGACGCCAGGAAAGAAAAGAAAGTAAGTAAAATACTAAAAGCTCGAATTCTGCCTATAAAGCATGCAATGCTTATTAAGTACAGGTTATCGGAAAAATGATTGCAGTTTTTTGGTAATTTTTTATGTGGTAAACAGGCACTGCTCAACAAACTAACTCCTTTAGAAGATGATAGAGATTCTAAAACTTTTCACAATTTGTCTTTTATTTGGGCTATTTACAACACTGAACAGGTCTACAGTATATACAGAATTTTTTTCATTCCAACCTTGACCAAGAACTCCGAAAGTTAATGCTTGTAATTAACAAGGTTATTGTACTACAAGGTTTGATCCTCCCAATCAGAAATTTCAAAGTGTGACATCACGGACCCGTTTTATGATCCAACGCAAATACTCCCTTCAGGAATTAAACGTAACTGTGTTTTCGTTTCTTCCATTTCTGCAAGTCAAGTGACGTCACTGGATTCGAGCGTTGGGAAGATCGCAATTTTAAATATCTTCTGACCCTGGAAATTTCTGTAGTGATTCTTTGAGATAAATAATGGCTGTATATACTTTCATTGTAAAATAGTGTTTCACACGACCTCAAAAGAAGAAATCCATTTGGATTAGGCCCGGTTATGTGGGAATCAATTAATTGCTCTATTTTCTTCAAGTTTACCCGTCTTGGAGGATATCTGTTTAAAAAATCTGCCGTAACTCTTGTAAAGGATGGTGATGTTAATTTCAGTTGAAAAACCACACGATTTAATGTTTTCATATAAAATGTACTAAAAATGGTACTAATTGAATTGTTTGAGATATTCATGCATGCAGCATTGGTTAAAAAAAGGGTGGTAATAACAAAAAGCTCCACAATTATCTTCGGGCACTCTTTGCATCTTTGCAGTGCGTCAAATTAATACTTTTGTACTTTCCTTTAACGTATGGTTTATTCAAGTATATAACACACTGAAATTTATTACACATGTCAAATTTTATTTCTGCAAACATTGACAAAATTGATCATATAAAGTTGATTTTTGCCCGAAGTAATTTTTTGAAGTAAATCAGCACTTTATTCAGTTTTTAAAATTGCAATTTTTATTTCAATATTAGCATGTGAAATAAGTATTACGTTCTAACACAGTAAGAATGTCATTCCCTGTTGTAAAAAGAAATTCATAATCTCATCTTTCATCTGTCTTCCAGTTTAGTATAATAGTAGAGTCTTTAGCGACAATGCGAGCCATTCAAGTCTGGAATTCTTAAATACTTTGACATTTTTCTAAGCTAACAAGATTATTAATACAATAATCGATGTTTTCGTGTCCGTACTTGTATGCGGTGACTCTTGTCGTCATTTGCATAAAGAACGTTGATAGTTAGTGAAGATTCGTTACTTTAGCACCGCTTATATCTTCAGTATGCTTAAGTTGTGAATGTCATACAGGGTGTTTATAAAGTCCCAGACACATTTTGATGTTTAATAACTCATAAAATAATAAAAAATAGATTAAAGTTAATAACTTAAATGGTTAGATAGACTAAAATGTTTCATGACCCGTGTCAATGAACTTTCGCGTGTGCCCCCTTCGTCGCACGGAGAATATCAAGTCGATATTCAATTTCACGCCAGGTACCGACAAGCATGCCGGCATTCACAGAGGTATTGCGGTTGTAATTCTGGCTCTTAGGTCGTCAATGTTCGACACTCTCCCCCTGTAAACGTTGTCTTTTACAAATCCCCAAAGGAAAAAGTCCAACAGCGTTATATCAGGTGATCTGGGTGGCCAAGGAATTGGACCTCCTCGCCCAATCCATCTTCCTGTAAAATGGACATTCAAAGAACTACGAACGATGGTACCCCAATGAGGTGGTGCACCATCTTGTTGCAAAACGACATGTGGCTGAAGCTCTTCTAGTTGTGGAAATACGAAGTTTTCCAACATGTCTAAGTATACGACTGATGAGACCGTCTTTTCTGTAAAAAAGAAAGGCCCAATGATTCGGTCGTGCATTAGTCCACTATCCCTTTGTGCCTCACGGTATTCATGCGGGTTTTCAGATCCCCATATGCGCACATTATGGCGATTAATAATGCCAGAAAGATGGAAGGATGCTTATGGCGATTAACAATGCCAGAAAGATGAAAGGATGCTTTGTTGGAGAACATTATGCGCTTCAGAAATTCAGCATCATCTTCTATCCTCCTTAGCATATCTGTTGCAAAGGCCATCCGCCTAGACCTATAATAATAGGCAATAGTTGCCAAAAACAAAAAAGAGAAGAATGCAATTAATAAGCAGACTATATTTAGAAAAGTACAGATATTTAGACTGGAAAATGAAATTATCTGAAATTAACCACACGCGCAGACGATATTTATTAGTAAAGATATTCAAACCTGAAAAGGAAAATATATGAGTTATTCCATCGATAAATGCCCTAAAGTTGTTTATATCTTCATTATTTTATGAGTTGCTAAACATCAAAATGGGTCCGGGACTTCATAAACACACTGTATATTAAGTATCTCAGCTAGCGTCATACATTAAATACCTAATCTTAGAACTGAAGAATTTCTGTGCGATTGTAATATTCCTACACGAGATTCTGGAATCAAAGATAAAAATAATACGTGGAGTCCAGAAGCAAAACGCTATATTTTACTTCGCAAATATTTCGAAATTTTCTTGAAATTTTGATGTTTTTAATGTGTCAATGAATTGAGTTTGAACCAAATTATTTTCCATTCTTTGATAAAAGTATGATTATTTATCAATCCTTGCTTTTAGTTTCGGGATTTATCACAAGAAAACACTACTTTTGTGACGTAATCTGAACTAAATACTAATTCGTGGCGCAGAGGTGCATGTGCAAGTTTAAGTGCTAGACAGTCTGATACTCCTTTGGAAATTCCCAAAATAGCAGTACAGATTACAAACTGCTTTTAGATCTAATATTTGGATTTGCAGTTAAACTACCTTTATAATGCTTAAAATTAAAACTAGCGCAATTAAAATGTTAACTGGTTTTTTAGATATTTATGTTAGATATTTTATCCTGGTTCTTCTAAGAACTTATATTAAATCCCCTTACAAACAATCCAAATGTAAAGGATAAAGCATTTCTTGAAGCCGTGTACTGAAAGTTTTCAAGTTTATCTGTGGATGATCGAAAATGAACTCCTTCGATATTTTCCCAAACGGAACGCAATTTATGCAAAAGTTATTTGATGAATGTAACTATTATAGTAAAGTTATAAGTAAATATTTAGTTTCCTTAATCAGTTATTTTATGCTAAAATGCTCTACTGCTTTTCTCGCTTTCCGTTTCCCTGCCAAAATGCAAATAATTAGTTCGCGTATATTTAAATATGGTATAAACGAGATGGTATTTAAAAGAAGGTATTTTGGGGCAGAATTAGAGCGTGTTCTGTGTGCGGAAGGTAAAGTTTGCTAATTTATTCTCTCGACAGCAGTATTCTGCTATGTTGCGTTATTCTCGCGTGTTATTCTCGCAGTTAGGCTTGTCAAGCCGACGTTAGGTCAGAGCCAGCTTAGATGTTTATCGATCGTGTAGCCTTTGAGCTAAATTATATTTTACTTAGTTAAGTCAAATTCTTTGTTTTTGACTTAAACTGTAAATGGCTATAAACGCTGGCTATTCTGTAAGCACGAGTAATGTTTTCTGTTAACTGCTATCTGAGATAAATAAAAGGGTCTTTTATACCCTTTATATATTTCTGTCGTAATTTCAAAGGTATAAAAATAAATAACTTTAGGTCTGCTTTGATAGTATAAACGAAACTTCGTCTGTGCTACCAAAGAAGAGGAAACTCCATAAAGTTTCTCCACAAAGCCAAAAACAGAGTAGAAATTAGGATGACGAATATTTGGATATTTATCCAGATAACGATGGAAAAAAGAATAATAATGCAACTGGCCCGATTTAACCAATTCACAATTTTTATCAGATAGAATAAAGTGTGACATTACCTCTGTTAATTTTAAGTGATGCAACAGAATACCTCCTAACAGTGAAAGTTTTCTCCAACTATTCTTTACTCCACGTTAAGATGGAATCTGTGGTAGCTGGGAGTTTAGGGTGTTACAACGAAAGGGCCATATTTAATATGTCCACAAAAATACTTCATTTTTAGAAAATGGTGAAATATTTTTACTTACTTACAACAGGAAAATGTTCCGATTTAAGAATGCTAAGTTTGATTTGACTTCGCAATATTGGCATTTTATCACTGTCAGTTCATTTCTCAGCTTCGTTGCAGCTTACTCGACTTTTAACACTACACAAAGGAACAGCGACTTTTGATCGTGAAATCTGATTACAAGAACAGTGAATGTTATGCACAGATTTTTAGGAACCTTCGTGCAAGCTTTTAATATGAAAATACACCTAATGGAATAACAAATCGCTTATCGGTAAAGAAATTTGAGGACTCACGTTCAACAGCAGACATTAAATCATCATCTTCTATATCCACCAGGTTTGATGAAAACATATCTACTGTGCATGGCAATCTTAGTGCAAGTCGCAAAGCCTTCAAACTTAAAAAAATTGAAAGACCTTAAAGAAGAAATTGAACATGTCAATAGTCACCTCCAAAGGCAGATGTGAGAAAGTTATAAATTTCATCAAGTGAGTAAGGTGCTGTAAAATAAGCTGTGGAAGACATCCGCCAAGCGTTCTTTTACATTCTTAAACGGAATATTTATGTATTGTAAATACGTAAAAATATTTTCTATACGTTGAAAACAAAGTATTTTCTTAGACTTATTGAACCGGCGGTTTTATTGGGACACCTTTTACTATGCAAATTTCAGGTAGTTTCTGAAATTGTCAATATATTTCAGGATAATGAAATCATGTACACAAAAATGCACTTTTTAACACCTCCAGTGTGCCTAAGTAATAGAACTATGAAAATGAATTAGCATTTATTTCTATATACTTACAATAGATGAAAAATTTGTTTAAGTAGCAGTTCTGATAGGAAAATGCTTATTTTATTTTTATGGATCCAGTGCAGATCAGAAATGCCGTGGATCAATAAAAATGAAATAGATATTTTCCCGTCACAAGTGCTGCAGCAATTTAATCCCCAAAAATTTTAAAACATTACCGTTTCAAATCCGAATTTTAAATGCATTAAATATATTGAAAAAATACCTGGTTATTATTTTTCTGCAAACGTTTCACTTTCTCCATATACAATAAAGTATTTCAAAGATGCCCCATTTACGTCCGATATGCCTCATTTACGTAAACTGTTTCAAATATTACCCATTTACGTTGATATAAGAAGCTCACTTTAAGAATTCAAATATATTTTAACCTCACAGACGTAACGATTTTGAATTGGAAAAAATAGTACAAATGTGTAACAGGAACAGAGTGTAATTTTGTAAATAGGATGTGAGTTTATGCAATACTTGCACAAATTTATTATGCTACAATACTTATATAAAATATACTTTAAATTTATTATGCTACAATACTTATACAATACTTATATACTTTAAATTTATTATGCTACAATACTTATACAAAAGTTTCGACATTGGGCAAGAAAATCTACCTTAAAGCAAGGCTTGGTTATAATTTATATATGTGATTAATTTACTTTTATAAGTAATAGCTTATTGCACAAAAGTAAGCTAGTAAAGCTAGTTAAGTAAACGCTAATAAGTAGGGCACACATTTTGTGCCCTGTGTATTAGCTTTTAGAATGTAAACAATTCAGAAAAATTTAAATTTATAAGTGTTTGGAATTTTGCGGCTTGTCAGTTGAGCTTTTATTCTTTTGCTTCATAATTCTCTGATGACTTCCGCAAACCTTTCTATGACATTAAACTTTTGCATTCGAGGCCTTTTCCGCTCAGGTGAACTAGCAATTCAAGACTTTCTTGCACAGTCCTTCAAACAAGTTACAGAAGTCCTTGCACAAGTTCTTGCACAGCCCTTAAAATGATTTCACACACAATTTAAAGATCAATGGTTCTTTTATCTCTGAAGATACCTGCAATCTTGCAGTTTTTTGCCGGATACAATCGGTAATCTTTGCTGTATTTCTTCGGATTCTGTGCACGGTATACTTTTTTTTTTTCTGCGGAATCACTGTCGCTTTTAAATTTACTATCTATTCACTCTCTGTTATCGCCTTATTTCGTAACTATCTTCTTTACTGCTTTCCTCCTCTCCATCATCAAGTAGTCTATGCGTAGAAACATCCATGATTGGAAGGTAACATGCCACTGTAAAATTTTGAATCAAGCTCAAAAGCAATCTTATTTTGCCTTGCATGTTTTCAAGGAATTTTTTCTTTTAAAGAAAATGCAAAATTGTTACTTACATATTAACTCAACCACCTTCGCGTATTGTGGAGATTTTTTACGGATGAAAAGGTAAAAGTTACTTATCCTGTCAAATTAGTGGTTTTCGCTCCATTTTTTAGATAGATTCCCAAGCAATCAATATCTATCGCAAGTCGCATTATCAACGTACGCATTATCAACGTACGAAAAGAAAATGTACTTCAGTAATTTCAAATACTAATTTAAAGTATTAAATAAGGATTACGGGATACATTACAAGAGCAAAACGCTTACATTCTTTTTCACATTTTCTGCAATTGTCATTATGCTATTTTTCTTCCGGAGTGCACAACGATTCGTTTTCTCTTAAGAAACATCAGACAATTGCTAAGATTCTGCTTCGTAGAACTCTCGGCAACAACGGCTATCTAGGAAACGCATTTCCTCGTTGTTTCCTTTAGAAAAATTTAAGCATTTTCTGTATTCCTGCAGAAATTTTACCGTAGTTTCCTCCATTGTTGGCAAATTCCACAAGTTAATATTTTAAAATAAGTTTAAGGAAAAAAAATCACGATTTGTTTATAAAAATCGTTAGAACTTGGAATACCAAAAAAAGAAAGCATACGAAAATGATGGCGTTGTTTTACTGAAGGAATGTTATCGGCATGGTTGCCGAAAAAGAATGATTATGCGTATAGTTGCCAGAGTCTGCGCATTCTGAAAATTTGGCGAATTCTACTAAGGAGGGTTCCGTTAATACCTAAGTATCGAAAAATTTTGAAGATTTTGCTTTGTTCCTAGAAAAAGATGGCTTGTGTTCAATCGTCCTCAAATCGTTTGGAGTTAATACGAAACAGACATCAAACTAAGGCTGCTCTTTCGCCTAGTATTAAATTATTGATGTGAATCGAAAGGAAGCTGTTTGGCCACTTATAGCTCACCTGGCGACGTTCTCTTTTAATTGGCAATTTTCATAACGATTTTGATCTTATTTGGTGCGTTTGCCTTTTATTTGATGACTTCATTTTAAAAATGTTATTTTATAATATTAGATTGAACATATTAATCGAATTAATGAGCATAATATACGACGTATTTTACATGTTTCTGTATACAAATGGAAGAACTTCGGCAAATCGATAGCAATATCTAAACGATAACATTAATCCTGACCACATTAAGCGGCGTCCCTTCTATATTGTAGCTGTTTGCTCTAATTTTCATGAAGTTATGTGCCACTAGTGTTTATTTACAAACAATAATGATGCTCATTTAATTAACTTAAAATATTTTTCATAGGTTTCTGTGCTGTCTTTATCATATTGAATTAACCATCATTTGCAGTGTTATATATTGTATTTATTGATACTTATTAGCGATTAACTTTCGTTAAATAGTGAATTTTATCTATCAGATAACTAATATAATGAGTTATTAATATAATTACATCAGTAATTAATGTAATATATAAAAAAATATTATGCAATATTTAATCATATTAACATAATGATTATAATAACACAATTACATTAATAATTAATGTAATATTTTTAAAAATTATCCTATAATATTTGATTATATTAAACAAATTATTGATCTCAATAAGAGAGATATTTTTCACGTTTCCGTATACAAGAAGACCAGATTTCGGCAATTTACTAGCAACATACGAATAATAACATTAACCGCGACCACATTAAGTGGCGTCTTCTGTGATTTAATTTCAATAATATTCTGTAGTTGCAGAATATTACGAGGAAGTGCCCAGTCTGTCATGAATGTTTGAAACCTTTAGAGAAAAGAGAACCATTTTAATGTTTCCTTTTCTAAGAAATGTTGTCTTGAGGAATTATATTCCTTCCTAACTATAAAGGCAGAACATTGCCAGAAAACCACTTGTCGTCTGAATTTTGTGGGTGGTAAATGGCCCACGTAAAATCTTCTGCCCAACGAAAGTTCATCGACCCCTGAACTCCTCGTTCTCAAAAGAGCAGTCATAACATACTTGCCGCTTCTGTTTTGGGCTATCGAAAGGACTTTTTGATAGCAACAAGAAACATTTCCTAGCTAAGAATGTTCGAATAGAAGTGTTCTTCATCCTAATAGCACTTTTAATACACAGTTTACTATTCTTTTACTTTTCAAAAGCGACCATTTTCCGTAGAAATAACTACGTCGAGAGAGCTCTAGGATCCCGAAATTTGCACACCGTGAAATTATCCAGAACCTTTTCCTTTGAGGCTTTACATTTCTGAGTACAGCTTTAACTGACGTTGTACGCCCAGTTCGTTTCACATGAATTATTTCCACGTATGTGCCTTAGTCATAATTAAATAAATAATTAGCTAAAATTATAACGCGCTACCAGTATTCAAATGCTGCCTTATAATTTGCATCATTCCCCGTTGAGTGATCTGTCATAAAGATTCTTCTTAAATTTCTCACAAAATTTTAGATATATTTAAGGATGATAATAAATAAAACGAAATTCAAATAAAAAAAGAGTAAAGTTTATAAACTCAGTAGGACATTAAAACGAATACTGAGGATATCTCTTGGATGTCATAAGTAGGACATCACAAATCCTCTCAGAAGATAAAACAGACTCTTAAGTCCTCAATCTGTCATTTAATGGGACTAGCAAGGGTTCCTGAGAATATACTGTGTGACGTTAAGACACTTGAGAGGGTGTATTTGGGAAATATCCTGGGATGACTTAAGAATGAGAGCAGGCACGTAGTTTGGCAGTTATGGTTTCAGGGTAAAGAAACAAATTTGGCAAAAATATTTATGCTTCTGAAGAAGAGGTACCTAAATCTGATCGCCCTTAAAATCGATAGAGTTACTGAAAATCTGCGTCAGACAAAGGTTTTTGTTTGTCTTATTTTGGATGGTTGACTAAAATTGAAATCAAGCTGTTAGCGACTTAATCCTTAATTTGGATATAATTCTCTGACATTTAGCAAATCACTTTAATCGACTTTATGATCACAATAAGCGATGTATTTTCCACGTTTCCCGTACACAAACGGGAGAAATTTCGACAATTTGATAACGTTATCCGAATGATAGTATTAACCACGATCAGGTTAAGCGGCATCTAGTGTACTTCCAAATTGCCTAAATAAGGAAGATAAATTAATAAGATCTGCTTTAGATTACAAGAGGGTTTAAATATGGGAAACGTAACATTTGTTATGGTTCTCCGCAATCAAACCGCGCGACTCGAAAAATAATTAGTGGCACACATGGAAGCTTTTGATTCCATACAGTGCTTCTACACTTAAGCGACGACTGGATGCAGGAAGCGAAAATCATGAGAATTAAAACCATGGTCTTCTAGTTTCTAGCTAAATTATTTATAATGGCATATGGAAGGAATGTCTTTCATTAAGAAAGTAGTCAACATTTTCATAGATGATTTTCAAGCAGAAGAGAGCGCTCATGATTAGAGCTGGCTTGGTTTATTTGATTATAGCAAGGTAGCGAGAGCTATGCGCCTAATATGAGAAATGCCTTTGAGTAGGACTCTCTAACGAAACTAGCTCGTATTATTAGGCTTAATTGGGAAGATAGATTTAACTTCTCCTCGATTTAACGAATTTCATTTGTTTTCATTATTTATAATTGGAATTATAAAGCAATCTCTTATTAATTACCTATTTGAGCATTTCAAATGTTTCCAAATTCAAGCTTTTATACTTCCCATTAAAAACAGTTATCAGTCAATCATCTATAAACGATACAGAAACTCTATTCACATACCAGCAGGAAATTGTCTCCATTTTAAATCATGAGCAGAACTATTTTTATATCGAACTGTATAAGAACGGGACTACAAAATTTGAATAGAGAAAACCTCTGATCATCTAACGTGATATATAGAGCACTATTATTCAATTATGTACAGGAAACTGCTATTCAGCAATGTCTAGAAAACTATTAATCAAACTAATATTCAATGGTTTGGAAACGAAACCATAAATTACGGCATTTAACTTCAAAGTTCCTGCTGCAATAACTTTTGTCAGAGTTTATGGAATTTATGGAATGAATAAAAACTATCAGCTATTGCCATAAAAAGATTTAATTTTATTACAATGGGCAATCGAATGTCGTCTGTTCCCTGCCGCAGAGAACTTTAAAGAAAATGTCAAAAACTGGAAAAAACATATCAATCATAAATGTTTTTACAGTATGTATCTCTGGGTATTGATTTATCTACTTTTGGAATACAATGCAGTGTCAGTGAAGCGAGCTCTGTGTTCCTTGATGCCAATTCTTAATAAAATCCGAAACTGAAGATAAAGTATTTTATACTTTTCAAAGATATTGATAAAGAAGTTTGGAAAATGAAATTTCCAGAACACAGACAAAACTGAAATCGAATTCCTTTTCTAGTAATAACGGATTGCTAAAATAAATTTTTAAAAGCTGTATAGTAAAGAATAATCTCATCTCCCTGAACATGTTTTTATGATACATGTCCACAGACTGGTAAGTAGTTAGCACTAGAGTTGGCAGAACCGCTTTTCATGGGACTGGATCAGAACGTTTCGCTCATTGAATGAGTTGTTTCTTATGACTACTGTTCACTAATCATAACCTTGACGAAAAACTTCGGAAACGAGTCGTGAATCGAGAACAGTTAGCGAAAAAAGAAATAACTAGTAGCGGAAGGACTTCAACCCAGCGAGCAGTGGAGTCAAACAAATCGAATCAATCAAACGCTAACTCCCCAAAGTGACATTTTTCCACTCTAGTTTTGAAATTTCCTAAAACATTCTTTCTGCATACAACTAAAAATACAATTCGAAAATAAAATTGTTTTGAAAAGTTAGGAAATGATAAAAAAATTAAACTTATTTTTAACAATGAAGAATAAACATTCTTTTCTCCCTGAAACGGAAGTCGACCATTCCTAGCTCGCTTTTAACAAATGATCAGCTCTTTTTTGGCAAATCAGGCGTTCTCTCCCTTAGTAAAATGATTATTTTGCGAACCAAAAACACATATTTCTTCCTGGAAAGTTTCGAACAAGAGCTCTCCGTGACTTTCGAAACAACCGTCATTCTGTTTTCTAGAATCAAAAATTGTCGAAATCCTCTGCAATGGTGCCCGTACTATAGATTTGGAGGATATCTCGTCATCCTCTGGATTGGGCGATGGAATCTACTATCTCTCCGACGTTCCCCTTTAAATGGCGAAGAACGTAATGAATTAAGGCAATCCAGTGTAAATATTCTTGTGGTGTAATTGATTACCATATTGAGCTGGCAACTAAAGGATCCCTGGCGCAAATTCCGCCAAGGACACTGTCGGATTTTCATGTTTCCGTGTCTAAAAAAAGAACAACTCTGCATTATTACATTGTGCATTTGAATTACCTTCGCTTTATACACTCTACTGAGATCTTCATATCGATGTGAGTAAATATTTGTGTTTCACTGATACTGCCTAAATATTTCAGAATCTTCCAATATGACGAGTTGCATCATCATTTTGGGGCAGTTCGTTAAATGACATCATAAACATAAATTTTATCATAATAAATGGCGAACTACAGAGGCTTCATTGCTCATTGTGGCATCGAGGGAAATGAAAGAGCCGATTTTCTGGCAAAGAACGAAACAACTTTTTTACAAATCGCTAATAAACATAGGACTTTTAATTCTGTAAAATTCCTAATTAAATTAAATTTTAAGGGGTGTTTTGCCTCCTACCTACCATATGAAGCTAAGGGGTGGGCCTGAGAGTATCTTACTAGTTCAAAGCCAGTTATTCCAGATTTTCCTTGTCCTGTAGCTCTGGCGTTATTTCATCTTTTAAGTTGGCACAATTGTCTGAATGCCCATCTTTTTAAAATTCAACTTAAGGACTCTTCTGTCTGTACTCTTTGTAACTCTCGACAGTCCATGGATAAGGAACATATTGACGAATGCACTGCATTATTATCTTTTAACTCTATTGTTCTTAAGTATTGGGAAGAAAATCGAGACTAATGGATTAGTGGCCAAATGTCTGGCATTTGTATAAATAAATAAAACAGCAGCTTCAAGGTTAATGTGCCTGTCTAGAATTCAAGTAATACGGGCATACACAAATACTTAAATCAGTAAAAGAAGCACAAATAATTTTCACAAAGGCATCCCTTTCTCTAAGCAATTAATCCTTGTTGAAACTTCGTATGGAAGCTCTGTCTCGTTTTAGCAGATTATAAGAATTCTGTAGTCATTCGTTTCTTTACATTTATTAACTATAGAATTGCACGCATTTTATAGAAATTTAACATTCATGTTGATTTTTTTTCTAACAATAAAACTCGCAGCTCCTAACTTAAAGACCCCCTTCCGAATGTGAATTCCTGGGACATGTAAAGTATTGTCAGTGTGGTTGAATATATAATAATAAAACTGATAGAACCTTGAAATGTTTCGCTAAGAATCCCGAAGCATAGGTTACGATAAAAAGAAACACATAAATTCGTTCTTTCCAAACACTTTTTGTAAAAAATGAATTTTTTCGTTTTCCTGCAGCCAAAATTATATAAAAATTATCTTCCATTAGCGAACTAGAGTTTCTAGAGGTATTTTGCATTCATAAAATTTCTTAGGTCTACTTAATGATCCAAATCCGAGTATGAATGCATCATCATCATTTAAGGAATTTATTTAGCAAATGTTTTCATTTTTTTCTCAATGAATGGCGTCAGTAGGTGCATTTTTGTTTTATAATGGATCCTTCCTCGAATTTTCTCGTCTATTGTTTTCACAGGCATTGGCTTAGCTTTTGTCAGTTTCACTCTTTAGTTAAAGAAGAAGACTGTGCAATAAAGTCTTCGAAACTAATACTGCAATTTATAAAAATTACGGCTCCTTCCTCGTTTTTGGATTACCTAATAACATTCGTATGCTTTGCCATTTTCAAATAACCTAACTTAACAAATAAAAAGACGTTATAACGGCATCTATTCAATGAACAATTTATAAAAATATTTACAGAGACATTTGCATAATCGAACATTAGATAGTTATAAGAAACATGCAGAACATGAATGTGTTGCACAGTTGTATGTAATGCTGAAAGAAAAATTAGATGTGAAAAAATGAGCTTGTGACTCTTATCAAGTTACCAGAACGTAAAGAAAAAGAGCCAAAGCTTGAAATGTGAAAGAAAATAAAAACATTCTATATGGCCACATCATTCCGAAGTTAATATCGAGACCACGATAAAATTACAACCACAACGATCCTCTAATAAAGTAAAAATTAAATAAAACTGAAACATTTCGAGCATAAATATTAAAGATTATCAGACCTATAGCTCTGATACTGTAAAATTAGCTATCTGCTCCATATGCATATCACAACCAGCTCTCAAACGTTTGCTAGTAAATAAATATAACTAGTTTGAAAAAGAAAGCAGAAAAGTCTCATTACTGTTCTTCTTGCTGTCTTGTTATTAGCTGCATGGGTTATCGGTAAACTAATAGTTGAAAGCAACGTCATTTGAATTCCGTTTCTTAACAAGTGCCAAATTATCGAGAAACAAAATTAGGTGGAAGCTCCTGCAAATGTATCGCTCTCAGTTGCTCTGGCTAGAGATAACGTGCAAAATGGCAGACAAAGTTATAGAACAAAGGAGACATTTTCTTCCCGGAGTTTATACATATTCTAGTTGCATCAAGTAAATTATACTAAGCGACTAATAAAATACTTACGTTTTATTTTATTTAAATATACTTTAATATTTATATAATTTTATTTATTTATTTTAATATTTGCTTTTTGAGTAATTAAAAAATTGCTATGAAACACAAAGAATACTTGCTCTTATGTAATAAACTATTCCTGACTTGATCTGATAAAACAGGAAACTGTTGCCATTCTATGAAAAGCAAGAAGTGCGTTTTACCAATTAAAAACTCTAGCATCATTTGGCTATTGCATTCAGGGATTTCAGGATCCCAATTCATCATTTAGATTTGATCTAGTGAACCTCTGTGGTTAGAAACGAATACTTACATAAGCAGCCCCGAGTCAATTTTTCTTATTATTAAAAAACTCACTTTCAGTTTTTTTATTCTTCTTATTTCACCTCAAAAAAGCTGAAGTTTATTTCCTCATTCCTGCATTAAGCTGGAAACTAAAAAATCAGATTGCACTTTTCTTTCTCTTCGTTTTATATTTATGCATAACAGAGGTTTTTTATGTTTAATTACTGTAACATATGGACTCTTGACATCATAATTACTTTTTTTAATCTATCCTCAGTTATTATTATTTTGTAAGTTACTGAACTTATAAAGTTGAAAGCCAGGATGCCTTTAATCCTTTGAAAAGAATGTTACCTAATTATCCTATTTACCCGAAAATAAGACCCCTCTTTTTTGTTACTTTCTCATTCTGAAATTTAGTAAGAGCTCAAAACGTGTACTGCGATAAATGAAATTAGAGAATGAAGTGGAAAACATTTAATCACTATGTAGAATAATTGTACTGATTTAAAACTAAACAAACCACACGGTTAATTATCGTACATATATAAACTGCATAACTACCTCTAATTGTAACAGCCACGTATAGTTAACCGAATATAGTTCAGCCTTGTATCCACTATACTGAATGTCTAAACCCTAACAGCTAATAAACTAATCCTATGGCCAACTTAACGGTACTATTATTTTGAAGTAATTCTGAAGGAAGACAATAAGAAGTTAAGTTTCACTTTTTCCGAATAACTATATACTAACTTGTAAATTTATTTTTAAAAATAGATCCTGAAATATAAGGAAGACTTTTATATTCGACGGGTTCTTACTTTTGAACGAATACTATGGTCAAAATTTGTTAGTTTAAAATCTACGCATATTTGCAGCAATATAGAACGACCTCTGCGTTCTTTATTTCACTTACGAACCAAGTTGATTGGTATTGTGGCCAACACTGTTGTGCATCGTATCGTTTGATCAGGATGTGAATCCCAGAGAAGACTTGAATGCTTAGCTAAGCAGCATGGGAACATTTAAGAAACTGATGAACTAATAAAGCTTAAAATACTGGTGATAAAAGTCCTTTCGAGAGTTTTAATAATAGTTGAAGAGGAGTGGAACGCTTACGAATCCGTTTGCGAAGCTGCTGTTCATCAAATCAGAACAATACATCTGCGTAAAGTCGGCCACCTTCTGTGGTGTATTTTGGGCAACGTTTTTGACAAAGAGACGGGAAATGACCGATGGATATTGCCCCTTTCCCATCTTTATATTAAAAGGCATTGTTTTGTATTAGCTGAGAATTATTAGCGCCAGCCTGTCTCCGACAGAGGAGAATGTTGACGAATAGCGCATGCGCACTTGAAGTAGCGTTGAACTATCGTCTGTGAGAAACTGTTTTTTATACTTTTTTTATTTCCTTTTAGATTTATTGCAGTTTGAATAGAACATGTAGCTTCTTGAAATGATATACATATTTGTGCATTCGGAGTTGCGATTCAGATGTGACGCTGTATGAAAGGAACCTAGCGCCAGAGTGTCGCTAGGGAAATAAATACTTGAATAATTGAATGTAATAAATAATTGAATGTAATTTCTAATAGATGTGTGGTATTATTTTACTGTGATTTATAGCTATCGACGGGAAATAGATTCATTACAATTTCTGGTCCGTCGAGCCGGAGCAGCTAATAAAGTTTAGAGACTGTGATATTACTTTCGGTTTTTTGAAACGAAGGATTATTTAGGATGCTTCCAGTTTGAAGTTCTGTAGAAACAAAAGGGTAAGTACCCTTTCCTTTTTTGAAGCTGTTTATTTGTTTATTGACTTTTGCTAATTAAAATGTCATTAAAGGAGATATTAGCGAAACAACGTACATTGAAAACACAGTTGACAAAATTAAAACAAAATGTTGCGGACGAAAATGTCCAAAGAAGTGATTTGGAAGTAATGAAGAATAAATTTAAAGCACTTAAGACAGAGATAAATTCCAGTTTCGATTCTTTGTTTGGGTTATGTACTGATGAAAGTATTGATGCTTATGTAAAAGAGAAAGAAGAGATTGACGATATTCTCTTAGATGTAGAAGTCGAATTAAATCGTAAATTAGCTGAACTTTCTAAAGAAAAAAAATCGGAATCTTCGGGTTGTACGAATGCTGAGAACAATGTTAAATTACCCAAAATTACTTTGCAACGTTTTCGGGTAACTTACATGAGTGGCTTTCATTTAAAAATATCTTTTTAGCCAGTGTTGATTCGAATCCTAATTTAACAGATGCGGTCAAATTACAGTACTTAAAATCTGCGCTAAGAGGAGATGCTTATCGTATTGTGCAGTCAATATCTATAGTTGACTCTAATTATAAATTAGCCTTTTCATTACTAGAAGAAAGGTTCTCTAATCACCGCGAACAAGTGTATGCTCATCTGAAACGATTTATGAATATGAATCCTATGCAAAATGAGTCAGCGTCAGCGATATTAAACTTGATTGACATTACAAATGAATGCGTGAGATCATTAGAGGTTTTAAATCAGAGTGTTAAAGGGTTTTCTTCCAATGTATTTGCATACATTTTAGGGCAAAAATTAGATCCTAACACCAAAATATGGTGGGAAAGAAAATTAGAGAAAGAGAACTTGCCTACTTTAAATGATCTTATAGAATTTCTTAAAGATCATGCAAGAACTCTCAACGCTTCAAAGAATGTGATTAATACAAAAAAGGTTACACACAGAGTTACCGCTGTCGTTTCTAATGCAAACGAAAAACATGCACAGAATTCGTGTAGATGATGCAATTTGAGTAATCACAAACTTTTTAATTGTACTAAATTTCAGAAATTAAGTGTAAAAGAAAGAGTAGAATTTGTGAAAAAGCATAATTTATGTTTTTGTTGTTTTAATTTGCACAGTGTGAGAAATTGCCCTTCCAATTACTTGTGCAAGAAGTGTAAGAAAAAACATAGCTTTCTCTTATGTTATCAAAACGAGAGTAATATCGTTAGTACTACAGTAGAAGGAGCAGACAGTTCAGATCAGAACGAGTTGGCTAATCAAAACAGAAACGCATTAAATGTACATGCGCCTGCATTTCAAGCTAAGACTCAAAACGAAACTTTTACAGCAGCTACGGGCACTAACAGTGGGGAAAATGTAATCTTATCTACCGCTTTTGTATTTATTGAGACTAATGATGGAACTTTAATTAAGGTGAAAGCGTTGTGTGATAGTGGAAGTGTTTCTTGTTTTTGCACCACTGAATTAGCAGATATACTTAATTTAAAAAGGGAAAAGACAAACATTTCGGTTTGCAGTATATCAGGTATTTCAACTACGATAAAACGAAAAACAGTTGCTCTTATCTGTAATCAGGAACAAACGTATAAAAGAAGACTAGAGTTTTTGGTAATTCCGAAAATAGCAGGTTTAACTCCCGCAAAATTTATCGATGTTAGTAACCTTATGATTCCTGAGAAGGTGAATTTAGCGGATCCGGAATTTTATAAACCAGAGAAAGTAAACCTGTTGCTTGGAGCGGAAGTTTTCTATGATATGTTACGATCTGGTCAAATCTATGTTCCTCACACAGGTTTGATATTACAAAACAGTGTGTTTGGGTATATAGTTAGCGGAAATATAAATGATTCACGGCGAATTAATTTATCGTATTGTGGGTTAATAAATGATAATTCAGAGAGTGAATTGAAAATGTTTTTCGAGCTAGAATCATTAGGAATTAAAGATAATCCTTACTGTCATGAGGAAGACAAAGCATTGGAAATATTTAATAAGACAGTTTGTTTGAAAGCTGGTCGCTACGAGGTTACTTTACCTTGGAAAAGGGACTGGAGTGAATTAGCTGATAATTACCGTGTAGGAAAAAATAGATTAAAAGCTCTTGTAAAGCGAATGAATTATGACAAAACACTGTTTTCTTCATATAGTGGAATATTATATGAGTATCTCAAGCAAGGTATTATTGAGAAAGTGTTTGATGAAAATATACCTGTTGATAAACCAGTCTTTTACCTACCACATCAACCGGTATTTAGAGAAACCAGTGCTTCAACGAAAACTACAATAGTGTTTGATGGCAGCTCACATGAGTTCAGGCAGTTATCATTGAACGATTGTCTATGGACAGGGACAAATTTCAATCCTCACATGTTCCATTTTCTAATTAATTTCCGATTAAATAAAGTTGCAATCTCAGCGGATGTAGAAAAAGCATTTTTACAGATTGCTTTGGCAGAAAAGGATCAAGATGCAGTACGATTCCTGTTGGTGGAAAACACACAATTAAATGATCTGAAACTAGCGACATATAGATTTAAGCGCGTAAATTTTGGGATTAAGTCAAGTCCGTTCTTGTTGGCTGCAACAATTAAAGAACACATTCGAAAATATCGAGACGAGCAGCCAGATGTATTTGAAATATTGAATTCTTGTGTTTATGTTGATGATTTTATTACCGGACAGGACAGTGTAGAGGAGGCTCTAAGCTTATCGCGTAAAGCTAAACAAATTATGAGTGAAGCAAATATGAACTTGCGTAAATGGGTATCCAATGATCCTAAGCTGATGATAAAATGGGAAGAAGAAGAGTTTGAAATCCATCCACATAAAGTCAATGACTCAAACGAGACACTTAAGATCTTGGGAATGTTCTGGGATACTAATGAAGACACTCTAAGCATAGATACAGACAGTTTGATGGAACTTCTTAAAAATAAGCGTAATACGAAACGGTTCATCTTGAAAACTGCAGGGAAGATTTTTTATCCTTTTGGGTTAATAACTCTATTTACTTTAAATTCTTGCTACAAGAACTTTGGGTTCGGAAATTGACATGGGATGATGAATTACCTACAGATATCTCGCAAGAGTGGGCAAAGTGGTGTTGTGAGTGTCATCATCTAAGTAAAATTGCAGTGTCAAGATTCATTTTGAATCCCGAAGCCGATTCCATAGAGATTCATTGCTTCTCAGATGCCAGTCAGAAGGCGTACGGTACTGTTGTCTACGTAAAACTGCGTAAGCAAGA
>KK113596.1:963233-976462 GCA_000611955.2 Stegodyphus mimosarum | reverse complement strand
TACTAGCAGCACCTTTTAGGTTCTGAAGTGAAAAAATTGTTCGATCAAAGAAATCCTCGAGAAATATTTTATTGGACTGATGCCAAAATAGTGCTGTGCTTGGATTAAAGGTACCAGTACCAAATGGAAATCTTTCATCGCCAACAGAGTTAACGAGATTAGGAAGTTAACAAAGCCGGCAGACTGGTTCCATTGTCCAACAAAAGAGAATCCAGCAGATATTCTGACGCGTGGTGTTGAAAGTGACTTTCTTGTGAACTGTTCCAAATGGTAGTCATGTTGTGACTTTCTAACACGTTCAGAGATTCCTCATCAGAACTTATCAATTGAGGTTGCTGAAGAAATGTGTCCAAATGAACTTAAAAAGGACAATGAACTGCATAATGATTCTAACTTAGTTTTAATTGCATGTAATGAACCAAACCTCTTTAATGATATTCTCAATTTGTCTGCTAATTATACTAAACTTCTTCGTATTGTAAGTTTCATTCTCAGGTTTATCCATAATCTTAAGAACTCCAAGGTAAGGAGGTATGGAGTACTTACTTTAGAAGAGATAAAGGATGCTGAGGTGTATATTTTATTAGAGGCCCAAAAAAGTGAGTTTCGAGAAGAAATAAATCAATTAAAAAGAGGTAAGTGTGTAAACCCCAAAAGTAAATTAGCATCGCTGAATGTGTTTCTCGATAATGTGGGACTAATTAGAGTGGGCGGACGATTGTCCTATTCGGACCTACCCGCCAATAGTAAACACCCTGTTGTTTTACCTAGTAAACATCGTTTAACTACTATTATTTTAGAGCATTTTCATTTGAAGTACTTTCATTTAGGATCACAATCTCTATTACATCAGGTACGACAAAGATTCTGGCCACTTAATGGCAGAAACAATTGTAGAAAGATCGTCTACAGATGTGTGACATGTTTTAAGAACAAACCCATCACAGTTCAACAAATAATGGCTGAGTTGCCCAAAGAGCGTGTCACACCTTCATACCCATTTAACATAACTGGTGTTGATTTCTGCGGCCCGTTTGCTATAAAGTTTAAGAATCAACGTAAGAGAGTTTTGAACAAAATCTATGTCGTAGTATATGTATGTATGAGTACAAAAGCCATACACTTAGACTTTGTGACAAACCAAACAAGCCAATCTTTTATTGCAAGCTTAAAGCGTTTCTTCTCTAGAAGAGGAAAATGTAGCAGAATAATGAGTGATAATTCTAAAACCTTTATTGGTACTAATGTAGAACTAAAAAAATATCAAAAATTGGTTGAGTGTCCAGATAATAATTTAGCAAAATTTTATACCACTGAAGGTATAGAGTGGAAATTCATTCCTCCCAAGTCACCAAATTTCGGCGGAATTTGGGGGGCCGGGGTTAAATCCTTTAAAAGTTATTGAAAAGAGTCATTTGAAAAGAGTTATTGGCAAAGAATCATTAAATATACACAGAAAATTTGGAAATTATGGAAACGTGATTATCTTAATAATCTACAAGAACGTCACAAATGGAAATTTTTAAAAGACGGCGTTCAGTTAGGAACTCTTGTATTAATAAAAGATGAAAATTTGCCTTCAACCAAGTGATTAGTGGGGAGAATAGCTGAAGTTTTTCATGGTAGGGATAACAAAATAAGAGTAGTAACTGTAAGATTGCCTATCAAAATTTGTTAAAACGAAATGTTCGAGATATATGTATACTTCCTGTAGAATGATTGTCTTATTTCTATTATAAACACAATGTATATTGTTCAGTATGATTCAGTATTATTATTGTGCTTTTATATCAATATTCTTTGTAATAATAGTTTTGAAATTGTTAATTTCAACGCCGGGAGTGTTTTGTATTAGCTGAGAATTATTAGCGCCAGCCTGTCTCCGACAGAGGAGAATGTTGACGAATAGCGCATGCGCACTTGAAGTAGCGTTGAACTATCGTCTGTGAGAAACTGTTTTTTATACTTTTTTTATTTCCTTTTAGATTTATTGCAGTTTGAATAGAACATGTAGCTTCTTGAAATGATATACATATTTGTGCATTCGGAGTTGCGATTCAGATGTGACGCTGTAAGAAAGGAACCTAGCGCCAGAGTGTCGCTAGGGAAATAAATACTTGAATAATTGAATGTAATAAATAATTGAATGTAATTTCTAATAGATGTGTGGTATTATTTTACTGTGATTTATAGCTATCGACGGGAAATAGATACATTACAGGCATGGTTCCGGATATTTAAACCAACAACATTCGCATACCACAAAATATCTAAACCACAATGGTTTTATTTTCTTATTGCCAACATTGTTTTATATTTACTTCCTTTTACTTTGTCCCAAATTGCAGATTCATTGTATTGTCGCGATATCCAAACCAATTGTTTTATTGACTGAAACTTTATGAAATGCCGATTGAGATGCACTCTGGCTTCAGTTAAAAATATTAGAAACATTTAATTACGTTTTGATTTCTATGTAAGTATAAGTGCTATATTTATATACTATCTCCAGTTAATGAAAGTTTGATATATGTTACAGAATACCAAGCATGGCTGAAGTACGTATTTTTCAATATAAGGAATAGATTTTATTTTGCTGAAAGAAAGGGTTTCCAAATTTTGATATGTAAAAGAATTTTGACCAATTTATAACAGGAATTACAAAGAAAACAAGTATAAAGGCTATGAAAAGCATTTCTATGATTTATTCTCACGTAGCTGACACGAGCAAAGATCTACTTCAAAGAAGAATACTTCTTTTGGTGAGAGGATAGAGGTAGTTCCGGAACAAAGCTTTCGGAGACTTCGTTCATTCTAACAGGAAATTACGCAAAGTTGAGAATAAAATATACGGAAAAGAGAAAGGCTTAAGAGCGTCAATAGCAAATTAGCTTTCTTTGTCCTACTTAACTCACACCGGTTATGGATTTACTTTGGACAGATCACGTGTCTGCCGTTAGAAGTGAGATATACTTTTGAACCCCATGATATGTAGTCAAAGCTTTAAACTGTAACTCCTACTTAAATTCATTCTGGCTTGCTTATAAGCAACAGAAGACATTTCTCTAAATTTCAAGCGTTATATTAGTCTCTCAGATATTAAATAATTATAATTAAAAAGATAAATGATGTTGTAATCCAGTATCTTTACATTCCCGTCGATTTGATATTTTTGAGGAAAGTTTCGGGTTTTACTGGTTTTGAGTTTATTTCTTCATGTCTTTGTGAATTAGGTTCTAAATTTCTTACTTTTTTGTCTCTCTCTCTCTGTACTTTTTTCTTAAATTATGCTTAGATTTTTACTGCAAACGTCAAAGTTCGCTTGTAGTAAAGGTTCAAACAAGCACTGTTTTTACCATTGAAGCCGAACATTCCACAAACGTTTCATAGCTGTTGGCCGTTAAATTGAGTAGTTGCTTAGATCAGTGGTTTTTAAAAGCTTTTGCGACGCGTCCTCCTAAATATACCAATTACACTCGCGGATCACTTTGCATAACAATCTGAATTTGCGGTATTGAAAATATAAGTATATTCATTCTTATCCCCAACGGGGAATTTGCCCCGAAGGGCTATTAATTTCGTTTTGGCAGATTGCGTAGCCCACTATAAAAAGGCGTTTCACTTTTCAAATTGTTGCCGCCAAATTTTAGAGCCCTGCATTTTATTTAAAGAAATTAAATAATGAAGAATCTGTATGAATTTATGTACGTTTCTCGCACTGTGAAAAGCGACGTTACCTTCAGACATCACATTTTGAATGATGTAGTCTTCCACGCTTATACGGACTTCTGGAAAAGCCCAAATTTGGAATTTGTAATTTGGTTTATTATCAATTTCATATTTCGTAAAACTTTAACGAATTTTTGATTAACAAACTCAATGATTTCAAAGCGAGCGATGACTACACTGTACGAAAAGAACCTTTTATCGCCAACGCGCGAGATTGTATCGGAAATTCTGTAGATATGCAATTTTAAATATTTTGTGATATTGATGTTTATAACAATAATAAAAAGAGGAAGAAGAAAATTAATATGTTCAAAAAAATGAAATTGTAGAGTAATTGGTCTAGATGAATTTAGTAAATTCAAGGGCAAATTAATGTTATTCAGAAGAATTTATAGAATCTGTATAATTAGAAACTTGGCAAAAAATGATCATTAATGCAGAGTTGTGTTTAACAGTGAAAATGTATGAATGTAAAAATAGGTATTAGCCTACAATTTCCATTTACAAAGAGAAAATTGTAACTTGACTACAGATTATAATGAAAGTGTATGCTGTACTATATGAGTAACTTGTATGGTATGTATTAGTTATTAATTTTTGATTGTACTTCATATGTGTAGCACTTATTCCAGACAGTGAAATTATGATAAAATAATTTTTGACTATTTTTCATTTGATTTAACTATTATACCAGATCATACTTGTAATGAGTGTTGTGCGTCAGTAAATTTATCGTGCAATGAACTGTGTTTCGGTGAAATTTATCATGCAGTGTTCATGCGGTGATCTGTGCTTTTTCTTTGGCCGGAGGGAATGTGCTAGCAAGCCGGCATCTATCATCAAACTATCGCTTCAAGAATCGTCATCGTTTCGTCCAAGCCCTTGGTGGCAGTTGGTGGACAGGTTTCTGCCCTCTTCGCTGCTGGGAGTTCAAGGGTGAAGGACGGGCTTCGGCCTGTCTCTTCACCTACCACCTCGTTTTCATGATGCACGTTTAACTCTCCTGAAAAGTCCGATGATATGTTTCCTGATTTATAGAAAGCCAACTGTAGTTTTTTTTATTGAATATATTCATTCTACATGCAGTTTCTGAAAATTCATCCAGCATGGAATGATATTTTTTAAGCAAGAATCATGAACGATCTCATTGTGCAATTTAAGACTCATCCATTGTCTATCGCCACGTGGTGCACTGCTCAAAATTAATTCACTGGTAGAAGCCTCAAAATCAGAAGAAATTTCAAGATAAGTTTATTGCTGCTCTACATATATTTTCGATACAAGGTTTTTTGCGATTTATAGAAAGCGATGCAAATCGATTTGCTCTCCAAGTGTATCGTTAAACGAATGGACGTTCTGCATTTACAGTAGGACTATAGTTATGATCTGATTATTTAATTTTCTTGTTTTATTTGTGTGAGCTCAGCAGTAAAATTTTTGATAGGAAAAATAAATATAGTGAATTGTAGATGATTAACTTGTATTTTCTTCTTCAACTATTACAACGTCTGGGGTAAGTACATTATTTTGCTATCCTCTGTAGGTTACATATTTTATCCCTATCATTCGGGTTATTGCGGAAACAACGTGATGTACTCTTAAACACATGTTTTAATCCTATACTGGGTTGTTGGATTTCTTCGTTCTTATTCGCGGTTCATCGCCGATAAAATTAATATTCAAAATTTTGGTTATCACTTGTACACCAGAATAATTATAATTAATATTTCTCATAACTTACAGAAATTAACACAATTTTCATTACATAAGAAATTAAAATATTTAAGTATTTTTACTACATAATAATATTTTCACTACAATGTTGAATAAAATTTTGGGGTTTTAGTGCAAAGAATATGATATTTAATAAAAAGGTAGCACACGAAACGTTAAAAAAAGTCCCTTTGGTCGTAATGTAAAATATGAAAGCTTTCAGATTATTTTAAAATTTGGTTTTGTATTTATTTTATTTATATAATAATATACAAAGAAAAGCTAAAAGAACATGTCATAAAATGATACGGAACTCATAAAAAAGTCCAAGCTCTATTTTCAAGTACCTAATGCAGTCGTTTGTGCTTGAATATTATTTTGGAAAAGGTATAAGGCTGGAAAAAGAGAAAAAAATAATAACTTTGAAATTATTCTGTGTAATCACAATTTTTATCAAACTACTGAAAAGGAGTCATAAAATATTTATATGCAGTTTTTCTGAAGTCAATGAACTGGCTTTTCTTAAGTGTTTTTGAAAATTGATAAGAAAAATGTAAAAATTGAATTGTCAAGAACATTTATTATAACGTTATTTAAATTTCTGTATAAAATATTTTACATTTCTTTCTGTTCTTTTATATGCATATATCATCTTTTCTACAAATTAATTTATTTCAGTATTTTAAATTTAATCCCAAAATCAAATTCTGGGAAACAGCCATCACGTTTATATATTTGAATATTACATTTGTTTCCAGCAAGCTAATTCATTTTTCTCTGCGTAGTGATCTTTATTTCCACAGAAAATCCTTCTTTATTTTCAATTTTTCAATAGTTTTATCATTTTACACATTCAACAACTTCCCTTCGGAAATTGTCACATTTATTTCCAACGCCTTCATTATATGTTTTACCTCCCGCCAAACTATATACATAGGGAGGTAATGTTTTCGGCTCAAAAATTCGATAGTAGATTTCAGTGAATAATTACAAATTAATGTCTCCAGAACACCTTTCTATTACTTTTACAATAATGGTCTTTCTGTACGTTTCTATGTGTGTGACGATTTTTTTATCCAGTATATTTCTCATATCAAAGTTCTAGAAACTCCATTTTCCCTATTATGCTTTATGCATTCATATAAGGAGTTGAGCATATTTTGAGTAAAGCTGGGCAATTGAAAATAATACTTTACAGAAGTCCCATAACAGTCATTAATGGACAACCAGTAAGGGTACTTTATTTGAAGCCTATAACAGTTTTTAATTGGTTAAAATGGATTAATCTTTACTACTGCACAGCCTTTAGTAAAGAAATATAATATAAGATATTCAAAAACTTCGCATTTTATACCTGAAACAGGTATGTGATTGAGAACAACATATTACATTTGCAGAGTTACATTTACTCTGCTTAGTCCACTAATCCTAACAGGCCTAAAGCGGATTATTACTATATCTGAAACAAAGCCATGAGAAGGTTAAAAATAACATTTTTATTTAAACAGTTTTTAAAACACAAGGGCTCTCTTTTGTGCTAATTTCCACAACTCGTGGTGATACAAAATACAAGCATGAAATACAGCAATCAAAATTAAATCGAACTCGGAAAAGTAGTCAAAGACGACACATTTAAATACTACTAAAAGCAGACCCACTATCTCTACCAGAGCGTCAGAATCAAAGTTTTAACAGCGATAAAGCGCAAAGTTGAATAATTACAACTATCAGAGTTGGCAGGAAACTAACAACGTAGTTCGCATGCGATCCAGAAACGCGCTCTATCTTAAAATCCAAAGACCTTAGTTTCAATACTCGTTACTTATTTGCATTCTGATGAGGAACACTGAAAAGAGAAATTATAGTAAAATCTGAAATTGTAAATATCTGGTTAATTAACATAAAACTCCCTACACATTTATAAGCTTTAAATGTAATTTTGGAATTATTCTAAATGCAGTGAGAATAAACTCGTTATGAAAACGGGCTCTCGTTACGAAGCAGTTCAATTCATTAGCCTCAAGTCTGAATTTTTTTCCATTTTACTTCGCGTCGAATAGCTTTTCAAATAAAAGGATGCTGCCTTTAAATGTTATCGCTATATATCATTTTTAAAGAAATAATAAAGCAAATGTAAATAATATAGTTAATATAAAAAGAAATGAGGGGCACCATTTAACACTCTATCGAGAATTCTAAAGATGTGTTTCTTTTAAAAATGTTTAGACTATTAACTCATTGATTTGTGAATCCGAAACACTATATCAGCTGAGGGCCTGCTACAAACGATGTGATATTTTCAAATGAAAGCACGAGAGCGGATGTGTACATGAGCACTTTTATCCAACATTGTCCATTGTATTTGAGAACAGAATAAAAAAAATGAACCTTATTTATAGTTAACGCTGAACCATAAAGGTTACAAACAAATAAGAGTTTATTTACAAGCCATCAATCGAAGGGATAGTTTAGTTAAATGTCATTGATATTGCGCTGATTCTATGCCTTAACATGGAACTGGCTGAAGGTCATGCCCTAGCCACATAGGATTTCTTCAAAAAGTTCTACTTTAAATCTTCAGCTGTGCTGTATATCAGAACTTGGTGTGCTGCTGATGATGATGAATTGTCTCTTTCGTGATTGGTCAGTTTCATGTGTTTACTGACCTGAATTTGAGAGTTGCTAAATAGGAACTCGTTAATTTTCAGTATTGAAAATTTGTTTTTTACTCTCTTGAATCTGTGCTACTTATGACGTCTGTCTGCTCTAGCTTTGACAGATCCCAGCTTGAACGGCCTTGAACAGTTTAATAATTTTATTTGCATTGTCATTAATGAAAAAAGGATCAAGCATAAAGTGACAGATAAAAGTCAATCAGATAATAAAAGTCAATCAGATCAAGCATAAAGTGACGTCAAGAAGCTAGATCGTAGCGTTAGATTTTTGTTGTTACCTGATTGTTTTGTTGTTACCTGATTGTTTTGTTGTTACCTGATTGTTTTGTTGTTACCTGATTGTTTTGTTGTTACCTGATTGTTTTGTTGTTACCTGATTGTTTTGTTGTTACCTGGAGACTATTTTAAATTAAAGAAGGATACCTGATTTTTAACTTGCTAAAGAATCGCGTATGATGCTATTCTTTACAAAAAGAGGTTTCAGTCTAAAGAGAAATAAACAAAAATTCTGTGAGATTCATGTCAAGTCAAATTCATGGCCAAAACACTCAAAGCACTGAAATGTTACCATTTAGCTAAGTTTAGAAAATCAGATTTCAGTTGTTATCTAAATCCTAATAAGATCTAAATAAGTTAAATCTGAAGCGAAACAGGAGGTATTATTATTGCTGCTGACTTCAAGTCGAGGTTTCAAAACATTACTGGTAGTTTCAAAAGAGTAATGGTGATGGTGAGTAGTACCTTTATACCACCTTTAGCGTCACAGAATAGTAACTATATAGAATCTTAAAATCCGCAGCATGATTGCTGTTCCTTTTGCAGCGAAGGCTTAAATGCGGACAAAACCGTGAATATTCATGGTTTTAGCACTGTCTTTTCGGCACAAATCTCGCTTCTTACCACCGTCTCGAGATGATTTTCGAAATGATGAACATTTCGGTATCTCCACTTCTCTTAACGAGCACAGCACAGTCACATATGTCTGCCTTACCAAATAATTTAAAGCCTGTTCTCGAGGAGATTCGTCTTATTCGGATGGGCATTAATTTGAAGACCGAAATCCGAAGTACATCACCTTTATTATCAGTAAAAACTCCTGAAAAATATCTCATCTTTTAAACAATATTATATTATTTAACAGCCGGGATTGAAGTGTTTTGATCACTTTTTAAATCTCATTCCCATTCATAAGTTCACAAGTTTGCCAGATAAAGGCCTTTTAAACAGCTGTAGTCATTTTCAGTCGGAAATGTCAAATCTCAGTTGTCTGGACGTAACTCCGTTGGTGGTCATTTTAACTGGGTTCGGTATCGTTAGGTTATTTGAATATGACAAAAGGCAATAGATTATCTGCCTAAAGGAAATAATGCCTTCATGAAGGTCGTTTTAAGAATAACTACCTTGCATTCATGTTACTTGCCTGGATTCGAACGCAGGAAGTACTACTACCATCAGCAGTTTTAAACCGCTTGTCTACATGTGGAACTATTCAGGATGGAGAGCAGGAAGCTGAGGGTGTGAAGTCTTAAACAGTGTTTAAGTTTTGCATTGAATAAAAGTAGTGACAGTAAATTATTTATTAGAAATATTTTACATGGAATATATTTTGTGCACATTGCTTATTTTTAGTTATATGCAAAATGATGAGGTTTATAATATTATTATTTCCTTATTTTATTTCACAGTTATGCAGTATTTATATAATAAAATAAAAAGTCCACTTCCAAAGCATTTTAAGTGAAACTGGCTTTAAAATTTGCATATTCCTCATGTTTCAAGTTCTCTCGGTGACATTAGGAAATTCCTTTTGTGGAATATTTACAACTATGTATAATTGTTTCGCAATTATGTGCTAAAGAAAGATGGATTACTTTATGGCAACTCCGCCGAGAATTAATTTTCATTTTTAAAGGGATCCATTTAATGCAGAAAATTGTTGCCTGATCCATCAATTTAAAAGTTTTAATGACTTCAGACATGCAAACGTAACAAAAGACGGTATTTAAACAATCGAAGGCAAGAGCTTATTGTTCTGCCTTGCATTTAGTATTTTTGTTTACTTTATCAAGAGAGATTTCTTTCTTTAAAAAAGATTCCTTTCGCTCCGCAGGGGTCATCGAAGTACCTAAAAAAACCGTACGCTGTCATTAAATAGATCGGTCAGAGGAAATAACAAAAACGAATTTTTTCTCTTTAATAAAGAGGCAGTTATGCATATGCATGATTTAAATTTTAGGCAGTGAAATTTTGCGAAGTGCGCTTTACTGAAATATAGGCTAGAAGTAAATCATATTTCGCTTTTCTTCTTAAGTAAAAACGATAACGTTTATCGTTTGATAAAACACTCTTCCTACCACTTAAATTGCAAAAAGAAAAGAAAACATAAAAATTTATCATCTTTATGCCGCAACAAAATTTTGAGTTCATCATTATTGCCTTCATTTACTTATGCATTCTAGTGCGTGAAGATTGAATTTAGAAATAATTTGCATTAGCATAATATGCAGCGGTTTGTGCTGTTGTAAGAACGGAAATCCATGAATAGTGTATCTTTCGGTGTCCACAAACCATGCAGAGCGAGATTTCCATTACATGAACACTTGGTTATTTTTCTATACCAGTAGTTCTGCATCTTTCGGTAAATAAAAACCGTACAGGCTCATACACACTTGTCAATTTGTAAGCCAGTAGTTCTGCATATTTCGGTGTGTAAACCCATACAGCGCGAGACTTCCATTACATGAACATTTGACTAGTTTTCGATACTAGCAGTTCTGCATGTTCGTTGTGTAAAACCAATGCAATGAGAGCTTCTATTATATAAATTCTTTTTATTTTCTATAACAGTAGTTCTGCACATTTCGGAGTGTAATACAGAGTAAGACTTCAATTACATAAACACTTAACTATTTTTCTATAACACAATTTTGGCACCCTTCGGAGTGTAAAAAACCATATACAACGCGAGACTTCCTCTACATAAAAATTTGTTATTTTTCTATAGTGATTCTGCTTATGTTTTCTGTCTGATTCTTACCTATACTTATAAGCAATGGAACATAACAATCACCTGAAAATATTTTAGTCTTTGGTCATTATTCTTCCATTTAGTTAATATAGAATGCTTAATAATCTCTAGGATTTAATCAACGCAGAACCTCTACTTTACTTTACTTTATTTAGCTCAAAATCTCTA
Source organism: Stegodyphus mimosarum (assembly GCA_000611955.2). Classification (NCBI taxonomy): domain Eukaryota; kingdom Metazoa; phylum Arthropoda; class Arachnida; order Araneae; family Eresidae; genus Stegodyphus; species Stegodyphus mimosarum. The sequence goes on along the minus strand of KK113596.1, from coordinate 965,149 downwards.
GCTCATAATCGTTACTTATCATCTCTAAAGATTAATGCATTTGCAATGAATGATTCCATAGCTCAAGAGTATAAGAAACATATTAATTCATGTATAACGAAAACTTTGACAACGAACGATTCCACTCAGGCACAAATTATCTGAACAAAAAAAAAAGTCCTCGGATAACGAAAAGTGTCTCGAGTTACTGAAATTAAAGTCTACAATATAAGATTTCAAAGGCGTTTTGAGGTATGATATTCCACAGAATCAACACTCAGTGCCATCTGAAAAAAATCACTTTAATATTTCGAATTTCATAACTCTCATTAACAAAGTCTGGCAACGAGTGGCTAACAGGACCATGAATTCAGCCTGGAGAAAAATATAGCCAGATTGGGCTGCAGGCAGATAATTTGAGCACTGAGACACTAAATCTTTGTTATCTACTATAACGTACCTGTAGGCAAAACCATATGTTAGGAAGTTAACATGTCGTCGAGAAGTTACCAGAGGGTCATAAATGTAAGCTCGATAATAAAGAGCTGCAACAACTTCAGAAGCAGCAAGAAGCGTAAAGAAGTGACTATGGATGGAATGTTTTCGGAAAAAGGAAAAAAACGACAATGACCTCACTTCTCCGGTCCATGAAAATTGTACAAAAAGGGATAAGGTTCAAAATTTTTACGTGTAACGATATCAACGAGATAACGCAGTAGCAAGCTACAGCAAAACAGTTTCAATGACAATGCCATTTCTCGATTTAAAGACAGTTTAAACGTAGCGAACAACAAACCATATTGGACAACTTTTGAGAGAAAATGAGGCCCACAAACTTTCAAACAGATTCGAGTACCGCTTACAAAAAATAAAAAATAAAATAAAGTGATAATTACAACAAATTAATATGCCGCCTAAATACAGTAACCTGATGTTTTTAGGAGGAAAAATCTCTCTTGCAAATAATATCAACTTGCTCATTATTTACTACATAAACCATTTCCTTGGTTACAGGTAATTAAATTAAGTTTCCGTCTCGTCTGTTCTATCTGTTTAATATTGTACTTATGTTTATATATACATACATATGTCTGTGGTGTGTATGTAATAGATTTGTGGAGGGAGTTGCAATGGACTGGAGATGGTTTAATGTATAGATGTAGCTTGCAGAGGTTTTACTGTGTAGCTGGAAGGATGACACTTGCAGCCAAACGTAGTCGTACTAGATTCCCATGATTTTATTACTGGATAACAAAATTATTCATATGTGCAATCTAATTCATACATCAACATGTGCGCAATCTACACTTAAACTTCAAAACATTATTTAAAATTTATATCTTCAGACTCACAACGAGAGAGAGAGAGGTTTTTTTGGTTTTTGATTTATTCGATTACGGCAAAAAGCACTAGAGCTATTTTCTTAAAGGAAGGGATGCCTTTGTGAAGACTTTCTAAGGAAAAACTAGCTCATATATAAATTATGTAAGAGAAAAACCACGAAAATGCCCATGCAGTCGGCCCATTTATCTGGAATCTAAACCAGGTCGAAACTAAAAATTTTCAGCCATTTTACCACTAGGCCGCTGGTGGGCTTGATCGATATAGAGAGGTAATGGAAGCATCCTAGCACGCCGCGAGCCCAGAAAAAAAAGAATTACACATTTAACAGAAACATAAGAATGTGTTAAAAGATTTTGTTTTTTTAATGAAATCTTTAATTTGATTGGCTATAATATACTTATACGGCTACCTATTACATAAGATGACATGAAAAGGATTAATTAGGGAATCACTTAGTTTAGTTTGACTGATATGTTATAAACAGTTACTATTTACGGGACAGAAAGGGAAAGTACCCAAATTAAAACGAAGAATAAAAGGGACTATTGTTCATTAAAATTAGATGTTTCCTTTAAATATTTTTATCTTCGTGT
>KK113596.1:931830-963194 GCA_000611955.2 Stegodyphus mimosarum | reverse complement strand
ATATATATATAATAATAATAATAATTTCCAATGGTTTTGGGTTACGAACTTGTCCACAAAATGCTGTTATAAAGTTTAAATAACCAGTCATTTCTGTTGATGAAGGAACTTTGAACCACATGTGAAAGTCTAGTATTGCACAAATTAAGTGGAGATAATTAGAATAACGCTTATATGGGAAATCGCGTTCCGATAATCCGCTCACGGAACTGTAAAATGGAAAATCATGTCATAATATTTCATCAAGGAACAAAGAAATAAAACGAGTCTCTTTATGAACACGTGCTATCAAACTTACATATCTTTTTAGACAATGAAACTTATTTAAAACTTGAAATGAATCTAACTGAGCATGGAACTCCTTACCAAGTCCAATGGCCTTAATGCTTCCTTTGACCGCAGCGTAAACTTCTAACATTATCGTGACGCTGAGTTATGGCTAGGATGGTATGCGTTGAAAGCAAATGGCAACGTGCCAAGTGGAATCTAGCAGCTACTAGCATAACACTTTCAGCCCCCCAAAATTCGCTAGTTTAATTGAAAATTCAAAGCGATTTTGATCATCTTCTGTGGAAGTAACGGAATTATGCATAACTGTTTGGTATTTTATATAAGATTCACGTGTCATAGAATACATCATATGATCTTATTACACCAAGAAGGATGCAGCTGTTTTCGCTTTCCAGTAAATACAAATTTATCAAGAAGATGTCAATTTCAGTGTTCGAACGTGTTCTGACATAAAACGCATTCATATTTTGCCAGTTCCTTTTAGATATATTAGACTACTTTCTATGGCCTAAAGTCAAAAATCATTGTTGTACGAGGGTCTAAGGACTTATCGCCGTAGCCGTTTGAACGCCGCCTTTCGTCGACAAGACAGTCCTCAGGCAGCTGATTCGTCGTGGGCCGTTTCGTCGTCATGCAGAAGTGAAATACGTAATAAATGTTGCTTATATTATACACTAGCGGAAGTACCCGATGCCAGTTAAGTTAGATCGAGAGTAATGCATCTAACAACAGAGAGAACGATACCGCTGTAATCCTTCTCTAATAATAATGCAAAAAATTCAATTCATACATTTTTCAGTCTGATGCGATAGGGAACCCAAATAAAAAATTTCAATAGAAAAATAAACTAATTCTCTTTCAGTATGTCAGCAGCAATGGCACGCAGTTATTAATGATTTTCGCCTTTCTAATCAAATGGTCGTAAAAACTCAAGTTCCCTCCAATATTACACCTATATTCAATTTTAGGAAATTAAATGTGGCGAAATATTGATCATAATTGATAAGAAATAAATAACGCGAACAAACATACAAACAGACATTCTTCTTTATATGTATATATATATCGTAAAATTTACAAATTTTTTATTAACAAACTCTACGATTTGAAAGCGAGCAGTAGCAAGACTTTTCGAAATAAAGCATTTTTATATCCAACGCTCGACACTGTTACCCACTCGGAAAAATAGTGCGAAAATTAACGCTTTCAGTGTTTTTCATTAACATTTCGGCTGACTAAAGTCGTACGAAGACGGCAATAGCCGAAATGGCTTCTCACAAATTTTTGGATTCGGGAATAACGTATTTAATGTTTGACAATGTTATTTTTATTTCGTCGTAAAACTTAGAAATTTTTTATTAACAAACTCTACGATTTGAAAACGAGCAGTGGCAACAGCTTTCGAAATAAAGCAGATTTTCATCTCCAGCTAGCGAGATTGTTGCCATTCGGAAAAATGAGGGCTAAAATTACCGTTTTTCCGAGTTTTTAACTTAATATCTCTGATTTTAGTTATCTTTTCGTAGGAAAAAAGTGGACGTCGACCTTTTTCAGGACTCCGAAAAGAATTGTAGAAAATTCGGTGACGATAGCTATAGTAGTGATTGTTATTAGAAAACAAGCAAACACGCAGAATTTCTTCTTTATATATATAGATAATTGTTTACAAATATGGAATATAAAGAAATTACACATAGTTATAAAATTATTTCAGTATCAAATGAAATAAAATTATCCCATTTCATCGTGGGCTAAACCTCTGATATAACAGAAATTACATTATCGCTTCTACAATTATGCAGATGCAATATTTACATACTTTGTCAAATTTGCTTGAAAATTTAATTAGGTAGTTCAGAGAAATCACTCATACGAGCAGGCAATTTACATTTTTATGAAATCCTAATCGAAAATGGAATTATTTTACAAGTTCGTTAGCACATTACTCTCTTAAAATTAATAAACATATAGATAGATATACTAATAAGTTAACTTTTATGTCATGCGAAACGATATATTCATATAAAATTGTATACATAAACGTTTTATATATTATAAGTATAATATAGGTTCTTAAAGAAACATATGTCTCGACCATAAAATAAATAAACAAAATTATTAAACTAAATAGACTTAATATGATATGGCAGACTATAATATAAGCATTTAAAGAAAAATATGTCTTGACGGTGAAATAGCTTGATGGTGAAATAGTATTACGGCATATAGTCCTTATTTAATGAAATGTTATGATGTATCCATTATTCGGAAAACTTTGAAAAGGGTTTCAAACATAATTCCATTAAGTAATTGAAGAGAGCGTATATAATATATATGCGTTTTGTCGCTGTTTATATGCGTTTTGTTTGTTAATCAGCAATTAGATTATGGATTATACTATTTTCATATATATAGAAATTGACTATATTTATTCAGCATCGCAACGTGTATTTATGACTTCCATCAAGTTAACAATTTAGACAAAATTTAATGCAAATCACTAAACTAAATATCAAAGTAATTTTATCTATTTGAAAGCATCATCATTTAAGAGTTTTTCGTGAAATTTAAAGATTCTTGAACAATGAAATCAGAAATTCCAAATTTTGAGTTTAGAATATATTTTTATTTATTTCCTTCATATGATTTTTACGATAATGATTTGCATAATTAAGAACTCTTGCAAGATATACGGGGAGACTAGCCTTTGAAAAATAAAACTGAAGTATTAGTCTTATTTTTAATACGCTAATAGTTAGCTCCTGATATGCTAAGAAATCGAATAACAAATCGATAAAGTTTTTACTCTGGGCTCCTTTACATTGATTTTGACCACTCTCCTTTTCGAAAGCATGGCTTGTAAACGTAAACATTGATCAGCTGAGTGTGTCCATGCCACACGATTTTTTTTCTCTTCGCCTTTCTGAATCATATTAACAAGATATTGATGGCACCGTATGCTAGAAATAACAACTTATGTAACAATAAATATTAAATAAAACAACTCATGCCTTAAAGCTCATGCACGTCATAATATATAAAACTATCATCAAAGCAGTTCGCAAAATGCGAATTATAAAATTTAATCGCAATAATACGATTTACAATATCCTATTAATTGTATTGTTGGAATTTTAAAATTCAAAGTTTTAAATATGTAAAAATAACATCTTCTCTGCTTTCCAAAATAAACGTTTTAAAACTCAGGATTCCATTTTAAATTATTTACAAATGGTTAGCATCCTCAGCTTCAAAAAAAAGAATAATTAAATTAAAAATTTTGATTTTTCTCGGTGTTTTCAGATACTAATTCAACACACTAGTGTGTTAGGAATCCGTATAAACTAATAAACATGCCTGAAGAGAGGAAAAAAATTAGCGAAAACCTTTGAATCTTTTTTACGACTGCAACACCAAATTTAACAAGTGAAGATATCCGGAGCAAATTCTAATACCTTATACAACTTACATCATAAATAATAAACATAGAAATTTATGGCAACACGTAACTCTGTGTAAACGTAAACATTGGCCAGCTGAGTGCATCCACACCACATAATTGCTTTCCTTTTCGCCTTTTCTAATATGAAATTAGTTAAATAGTTTTTAGTTATTCTTTTCAATTTTAAATTTTAATAAACTGGTATTAGAGCATTTTCTTCAAGAAATTCAAACGTCCATTTTCCATGTAATTTAATTTGGGAATTGAGCTCGATTAAATATACTTCCCGGCTTTCTAAATTTTCAGCTGTAACTGCATCGTATAGATCCATAGTAGTAATTTGTTTAATATTTGTAGTCAGCATGAAAGTTATGCTAATCTTACCTGACATGTAGCATATCTATCGAAATTTCATGTTAATTAACATTCCTTTGCAGAGCATTTATCCGATTTGGCAAAGGGTCGGCGCTACTTGGTTACTGCTTTTCATGAAAACAATGACCGAATGCTTAGAGAAAGCTACGCAAAAACATCTAAACACCTTACAAAGATGAAAACAGCGGAAAGGAAAACCCCTCGGGTTTCCTTTTTAGGTCTTTCCAGTAATAAGGTGAGAAAGCTGATCACTGAAGGTAAACAAATAGAGAAGGCAACTTGTAACAGAAACTTGCAAAAAGAACAGAGGTTGAGTTCATCGGTGTCAAAGCCTAAGAAGACAGGAAAGGTAAGTACTTTTCCCCAAAGGCAGACAAAGAAAGATATTAAAGAAGCCCGCATGGCAGGAGACGAGTTTAAGAAGGAAAAACAGACAGATAGTGTTAAAGATATTAAACGGACACGCAAAATTCCCGCCTTTCGCAGAAACGAAGCGCGTAGCGTTATAGGAAAACAACATCATGATGAGCGAAGTCGTACAGATGGCCTAAAGAGTAAGTCGAAGAAAACAGCAAAACATGATGAGGTGCTAAAAACAAAACTTCCAGCAAAACGTGTGCCAGCTAATGTAGACATCCAAAGATCAGTAGGTATTAAACACGATTCAAACATTATGAAGACTGATAAACCAGGTAAACCGTCACCAGATAAAAAAGAATTGGTACGCAGACAAGTAGAAAGGAAATATCATTCTGATGTTGCAAAAGCTGAAGACACAGTTGGGCAAAAGGAAACTAATTTGGAAGATAAAAGAGATGTTGATATAAATGTTAGATCAACAAGCAAAGAAGAATGTGAAGAAAAGAAACTTATGGAAATGGACAAAGTACAGGAAGAAACCGGTGAAAAATGTCTCGCAAGCAAATTAGAAAAACAGCCAAGTAGCGAACTGTATAAAAACAGTTTCGCAATTCCTAGCCCATTTCAGGTGGCAGAACCCAATCAAAAAGAAGTAAATGAACTCAGTGAGCCGATTGTGGATTATCCGACTGCATACGAGTCAGATGAAGAAAGCATTGAAACTTTTAACTATCCAGAACAGGCTGTGATTGAAGAAAATGTATCAGAAAACGATGAGGACAACCCAACAGCTGATGAAATAAGTGAACACGAAGTTTCTGAAGATGTTAGTGAACACGAAGTTTCTGAAGATGTTAGTGAACAAGAATCAGCTGTAGATTTAACAGAAAGCGACGAAACCGGAGATATAAGCGAACGCAAAGCAACTGAAGGCTTCAGCGAACACAAAATAACTCAAAATGCCATCAACAGTTATGGAGCTAAAAACATCAGCAAACATGAAGCAGCTGATAACACAAGCGAAAAAGATGAAATAATTGAAGACATAAGCGGAAATGAAGTACCTGAAGCCATAAGCGAAGATTATGAAAATACAGAAGGGAATGTACTTATGAGAACTCTTTCAGAGCCAGGCAGTATTGATGAATCAGTTGATAAAAGCCAAGCATCTAAAAGCACAACAAGGGAAAATACTGATGAGGTGAAGCAAGTTCTAGAGAACGAATTAGAAGGAAAGGAGCCATGCATGGTTGACGAAGTAACTGATAATAGTCAAACAACTGATGAAAGTACAGAAATTGAAGAAATTAGTAAAGATGTTATTGATTGCAGTTATGACGAAAAGCCTACAAAGGGAATGAACATTTTCAAAACCACGAGAGACGATCAAACAACAAACATTGAAGAAAATGCTGGGAATGTGAAAAGTGAAGCTAGTATGGAAAACGAAGTTTCCTCTAGGGAGAAACCTGCTCAAGAATATGAGGACGATGATCTATCTGAAGAAAGCAAAAACCTATTTTCTGACGCTTCGGAAATGAGAGATACCAATGGTGCTGAAAAGCTTCTGATTACTGAAACTACGGCTCAAGAGCACAGAGAAGAGCATATAGTAGACCCAAATAGTGAAAGGCATAATGTTGAAGAAGATTACGGAATTGACAAACTATATCTTGAAAGCGATAAGGGGGAACAATTATTTAATCCACAACAGATGTCTAAAACTGTAAAACCAGAGTTAGCTGCAAACGAATTACCAACCGAAAGTCAAATTCCTAAAGAAAAAGAAGAAAAAAACTCAGTTGATTCAGATGAAATAATAGAATTTATTAGAAACGAAGATTTAAGTACTGTTGAATTTTCAACAGCCAGTGATGAAACACCAAATCAAGACGGAGATGACCAAAGTATCGACAGCATGCATTCTTTTGATAGTAATGAAAACGAAAATTACGTCGATAGGCAAGGAAATGTATCAGGGGAAAGTGACAATGAAATTCAACAATCTGCTGTACTTTCCCAATTCTCCAGTAATTACAGAGATGCTGAAGAAACCCCAGTGGCAGAAAGAATTTCTCCAGAAATCAATAATACTGATTTGCATGAACTTCAACAAGACGAAAATGCTTTTGTACAAAAGAATACAGATTATAAATTCTCTGAAAAGGATATGCAGGAGTAGTCAACTAATGAAAACTAAAGCCATCTATAAGAATAGTCTCAAGACAAGGGTGAAATATGCAAAAAAGAAAGAGTCTGAATTGTTAATATTTTCTCAAGGCTTGACACGAAATTATATGAAAATTAACATTCTCGTTGTTATGATGATATTAAAGGCGCCTAGCGAAAGATTTGTGGTATATAAATTCAACAATAAGAGAATTATTTCATAATTCAGCAAAGAAAAGATTTAGAAATCATAATACAGAAATTTTAATTATTCAAACATTTAAGTAAAGCATGTAAAAAATTATAATTATTTCATACTGAAGAATTTTAATTGATTTTTCTTGTGAAATTATAACTTATTTGAAATTAAACTATTGTTCTTGTAAAATTATTTCCTACAAACTGGAGAAATTTTCTAACAAATGCAAAAAGAATATTTTAATAAAAAGCAGAGTTATTTGAAACTTAAATAGATTTAAGTATTATAAGAAACTTTACACTAAATGGGATTTACGATAACAATTTTTCATTATATTAATTATTCATTAAAAGCTGATAGATAAAATTTACTATTTTACAAAACTTATTCAAACACAACAAAGGAACTTTGCTGTGTTTGAAATATTGGAATATATATAAATTTGAAATATATATAAAAAATATTCGAAGTTAATTAAATGCGCTTCATCATTGCTTGTTAATAAAATAGTTTCACACATTTTCTTGAAACTTAGAGTAAACGGATAAAATACATTAGACCCCCACTTAATGTGATCACGATTAATGTTACCATTCCATAATAGTTATCAGTTTGCCTATTTGTACACGAAATCCCGCTTATTATGATTAAAAATTTGGCGAATGTGATCACTGTTATAGAAAATATTTTAAAACACAGTCGTGAATTAAAAAAAATTGGCCAAATAAGGTCAAACTAAATTATAAAAATTACCAAGTGGAAGTGAAATGTCGCCAGATGAGAATTAGCTCCTGAAGATAGGTCTTTAGAAGGCTTTGGTTAAATCTAAAAATTGTTTAGTTTCGAGTTCCATCAACCATTTCAAATTAGGCAGAAAAGCAGCCTTAGTGTGAAGTATATTTTGAATAACACTATCAATTTTGAGGGCGATCAGACACAACTCTTTCTTTTGCAGGAAAAACACAAAACCTGCAGAATCTTAAAACCTCTACGAAAAACTAAAGCTTCTTTTTACTATTATTTAAAATTTTACATTAGCATGTTCTACTCTAGTGAAGGTTGATTTCCGAATATTAAGATAAGGGTACTACAGCATCGTCAAATATTTTCCAGAAACGTTATGGAAAGTTCAAAATTAAACTTTTGCATTAAAAACATTCATAAACAAACTTTTACGTTTTCTTAATTAAAATGCTCGAAAATATTTATTTATATGCTTCTAGTTATATTTATATTATATTAGTCGAATTCTATTGCTATTTAGAAATATATTTTTTGTCATCGTTTAATCGTTTTTTGATTAATGCTATCAAAGGAACCGAAGGCAAATATGATCACAGTAAGTGGTGCCTGTTGTAGCAACTTAAGAAGGTTAATAATTTTAGGTTCTTACGTATTATTGCAACCAAGTTGATTTACTTAATGTTTGTATGTGTGTGTGTATTATTAAGTGTCCTGGTCATCGCTTTTAACACTGAAACAAAAACTTCTTCTTTCTTAACGACTGGCGCTTGATGCCATAATAAACTCGATGTGTCACCAGTCAAGATGGTGATGGATTGTTCATTTTTATCTTTTATACTTCGGATGTGAGCGAAAGTTTCAGAATCTGCGAAGTTATACCCGTGTTCACTATGCCTTGAAGAAATCGAGAATTGTTAGTTTACATACTTGGTAGCCTTTCCAAGAATCCGAATAGATGTTACCCCTTACCCTAATATTTTCAGTAATTTTCTCCATTAAAGTAGCGGTGCATCTGTCAGGTACAGTACTCGAAACCTTTCCTTGATGAGGCAGCATATTCTTGCAAAAACCACTGTTTAGATCGTACATATCCATTATTATTTTGTTTTCACAAAAATGACTTTCATCAACTTCTGCAATATGTACTACCTACCACCTAACGGATGGTTCTACACTAACGGGACGCTATCCTCTTCTGATACCCAATAAAATTGCTGGATCTAGTATGCTCAATTTCCAAAATAGGTAATATTTTTACGTACTTAAAAAGGTTAATGCAGCGATTCTCAAACTGGGGGTGATTACCCTACGTGGGGGGTGCAAGCATATTAAAAAGTCGAAAATAGAAGATTATTTAAAAAAAATTATTAATTTACTGAAAGGAAGCAAAACAAAATATATTCTGACATAATAAAAAAAATACACATTTATACTGATACAATGTATGCTATGCAAAAAAATAAAGAGGGGCAGTTCTATATCTTCCGTTCTACTGGGCCGATTGACGAAATTCAAATTTTTTTTCATGTCTCGAAAGCGCGACTTAGAATATATACTAGATTTATATATAGCATTGTTCTAACATAGGTATTTTGACACAAAATGGGTCTTTTTCTGAAATAACATGCGAATGTTTTTCCGCGTTTCGATTCTACTACTCAAATTATGCCTAAATATTAAATTTTGTAAACTTTGGTGCAAAATTTAAGGAGAAATTCAAACATTTAGCGAATAGTTTTCAGTTTGCGCCAAGAATAATTCACTTGGCTAATTTCTTAACGCATGGCAACCTATTTTTCTATCCCTTGCATTGTGCAGGAGCGGAAAAAAAGTTACATCGGTCCTGCTTTCAAATAATTTTAGCAAAGTGCGTAAAACACATTAGATGTTATTATCGCTTTAAACAAATATGCCAAATTTCAAAACGCACCAACGTATAAATTCATGTATATCTTCGAACGTTTTGAATAAAGAGATCTAATTTTTTGCAGGTATGCTTAAAAATACATCTACTTTAAGTTGATGGTAAAAATGTTATAGGTTGTAATTAAAAATTCTTTTTTTCAAAAATGTATAAAAATTATTTAAAAATACTAATTTTAAAAATAAATCATAAAAAATGAATGAATTTTACTTGGAGTGAACTTAAATTTTGAACTGTGAAAGAAGGAATCAAGTAAGTCTAATAAAAAAGAGATATTAATGAATATATACCAAATTGAATTAACATTGAGGAGCTAAAATTTTGAGAGCTAAGTTTTTAAAAACTACTCGTAAGATTTTTACAAAGCTTGGCAGTTTGGCATAATTTGAGTCGTAGAATCGAAATATGGAAAACATTTGGCAAGCCATTTCAGAAAAAGTCTGATTTTGTGACAAAATACCTATTTTAGAACACTGCTTTATATAAATCTAATACATATCCTAAGTCTCGCTTTCGAGACATGGAAAACGCAATTTGAATTTTGTCAATCGGCCCAGTAGAACGGGAGGTATAGAGCTGTCCCATTTTTTTAACAGTGTACTTGTAAATGTATCAGTACTGCACAATGTATTTGATAATTAATTTATTAATACTAAATTAAGAACAAGTTTAATAATTACTACTGACTAGCATGGGCTTGTCTTGCAGAGCAAAGTTGTTCAAAATAATGTTTAATATTAGAAACTGACACTTAAGTTCTTTTTCTACATTTAACTGAGAACTATATTTTGTCTGCAGAGCAGCTACCGCAGAAAATCCCGGCTTCACAAATATAGGATGGTAGAAATGGTAAAATATTAGAAGTGCTTTCGTTATCAGTGCAGAAAATTCATTATCCAATTGTAAATTTATCCACATTTTCGAACATTTCTAGGTTTATTTTGCTTTAAATTTCTGCTCCATAATTCCAATTTTCTACAAAAAGCATTAATTTTATCACTCGTCTCCAACATATATGTATATATTTGGTATTTGGAGTTTAAGATTCAAGGTATTTAATTTCTCGAATATATCGACAAGCAGCACAAATTCATTACAAATAAATCATTTTGAAAACTTCCCAGCTTCATGTCGGTTTTCCTCTTCTAGAAAATTAGCAATTTCGTCTCCTGATTCATAAACACATTGTAAAAATTTCCCATTTGATGGCCACCTTGTCTTTCAATGAAGTAGCAATGATGAATGTACTGCACACATGTTTTTTACAAAGTACAGAGAAGATTCTTAATTTTGAGATGCCATTTTTATATAATTTACTACAGTCACAACTGTCGTTGGCACAATATTCAGACCATTTCTTGGTCATTCATTTTTTGGAAGCCAGACCTTCTCTGTGGGTCATGCAATGTGTTCAAATGCATCACGGTAGAAATTTTTGTTTCACCAAGTGCTCTGTGCACTTGATGCTTTATTATCGTCTAACGTTTTCTTACAACTTGCAAATTTATCCATGATTCTATTTAAATCTACTGCCGTGAGTTGTTAATACCGTGAGTTCCAATTAACGAGCAAATTACAAAATGCAGATTCAAGATAGATTCGATAGAGATAGAAGGAAGGATCGACTCGACCGCGACTGACTGGAATTGCACAAGGACTGAATTTATACGTTTTGCGCAGATATCCGCGAGAAAGCCGAATATGATGGATAGAAAGCAACAAAGACTAGAATATTTTCTAATGACATTTGTACCTTTAGAAAAGGATGATTGAGGAAATAAATATTTAATTTAATTAAAATTTACTTTGCAATCTATTCTAATTTAAAAATTAGAAAGGAAAAGTAACACAATACTTATTTTAGTACTTCAAAGTAAATTACTTAAAAGTAACATATACAAAATTTAATACTTACCTTGATAATCTGCACGATTTATGATTAAGTTCGTATTGTAGCTTTAGAGTCAAAGTATATTATTATTGCATTCATTACATTGTTATTGTATAGGGTGCGCGATGAAAATTATGATTGAAAACTGGGTCTCAAATATTTAAAGTTTGAGAAGCAATGAGTTAATGTTCTGACTTAAAAATGAAAAATTATGTCCGGCATATAACTTCCTCGACTTGTTCTACAAGGAACAAGTCTACTTCATACTGTCTCGATGGAACTCGTAATCACTTTCGCACATATCTGCCTACGACGTGACTAATGTCAAATTTAGTTTCTTCTTTAGTTTCTTTTACTTTTACTTTTCAAGTTTGGATTCTTTGGGATTTTCAAAAGAGCTGTCATGCACAGCAGCGAACATTTCAACAAACCGGCTATATCGAGAGCCTGGGGATTTAATGCCTCTTGTAGAACCTGTGTTCTCAAATTTCTTTATCAGTCTACGACTTATTGCTTCATCACGCGTATTTTCACGTCAAAAGATTGCATGACGCTTCCTAACAGTTTGTGCACACAAGCCACATATTCTCGTAATGAGTTTTCATAATGGAAGCTGGCTGTTTCTTTGTGTGAGTATTTAAGTCGAATCAGCTGAAACGAGGCTGCGAAATGAAACGAACAGTAATAAATTTCCAGTGTTGGCAGGTTGAATCAAAATCAGTATTCTTAAATCGGAACATTTGTGTTTTGTAAGTATGTAAAAATACTGTCATTTTTCTAAAAAAAGTATTTTTGTAGACATTTTAATTCTGGTGCTTTTGTTTAGACACCCTATATTATCTTTCCTTCTTCCCCATCCCTTTCTTGAACCCATACTTTTCGCGCAAAACTATCCCAAATAGTAAAACATAAAATAATTGCCTTAATGTCTTTTTTAGAAATAGTCATATGTTTACAAAAACTTTCGAGGAGGGGAATAGAATAAAATATCCTATAGGATTTATATCCGCATACAAAATATATGCCCACGCTACAATCACTTCTCCATTGTCCTGTGTCATTAGACGTTTTGCAAGAGTTTAGATATCTTTACTTTTAGTTGAATGGTGATTTCATTTACAAACGAGCAATTTTATCATAGTAATTACATCATGTTATATTAAGATATTAAAAAGCAACTGTATTAAGTATTTTATAAAAGATATTCATATTATAGAAAACATGAAGCTGATATCATCCACGTAATACCATCATAACCTAACTTAAATACGCTTAATGAATAATTGAAAATCTCCTTAAGCATAGTAGATGCTCTAAAATAAGACAATTGGTTATCTGTGTTTACCATTTACCCAGCTGTTTCAATATCGGATGGAAGGAAAGACTTAGAGGCTTTGGGCAAGTACAATAAAAAAAACCTTTTTTAAATAGACAATGTCGTCCAACTGGATGTCCTAATCAGGACGGGAGTGTACTTATTTTCTGGCTTAGTTAAATAAAATAACTAGTTCCTTACTCATAACTACTGCATACATAACTTGAGAAGCTGAACAGATGTTGTAAGTCAAAGATTACTATCTTATGCCAGTCATATCATGAGCCATTAAGGGCAGAATAAGAAGCGATATCAAGTTATTTCTGATCCATGATTATTAACAGAAGCCTTGACCAAATACCTATCCATTAGATGTGGGAGAAAACAGATGTGCAGAGCTTTCACTTATGATCACTCAGAGCATCAATCAGCATGAGAGTATAGTTATGCTCATTGATAGTATCAAGTGTTTTAAGATCCTTCAAGAAGAACTAATTTTTCATAAAGGAATCTTTCTATATACAGTGGCTCGCATTTGTTATACTTATATTTTCGAAATTTATTTACATAGATATTGTACTAAATATTGAAACAAAGTATCCAAATGTTTTCCTAATATGTTATTTTCTCTCTTTTTTAAGATTTGCTTGTTATAAAACAAATGTCATCACAATATTCTTTTCAATAAATTCACAAGAATTAGTCACTAAAAAATTAGAATTCAATATAGTCACAAGAATTATTGTCTGCATTTTTAGATTATCACTTGTTTATTAAAGTACATTTACAGTTTCATATCTGAAAATAAACATGGCAAAATGCCGCAAATTGACGAAACTTTCTCTTCAAAATTTAATTTTTGCGTGATTTTAGAGATGATAAAAGTATTCAAATACTGTTTGATGCAAAGCGTTCAACCATCTTTTATGTATTAAAACAATGGAAATTGGACAAAACTTTTCAAAATGCACTGAAGTCTGAACGTCATTCCAAGTCAATCCGAATGAATCAGAGATTATCCTACGGATAATCAAACCATAGCTAATATTAATGCTGTTAAACTTGCAGTGGATTTAAAAAAGCAACGTGCAATAAAGTTTAGCAATGAGAAGAGTCATTAAACTCCATGGTAAATAAAGATTTATGCTATTGAAATAATTCTATATTTATAGAGGGGGCAAAATTCATGATATTTAAGTCCGATGCACAAATTTCTACTTGGGGAAAGCCAAATGAAGAATTAAATCCGAAAATTCTCTTGCCTACTATTAAGCATGGAGATTGGAGCATAATGAACACTGCACTAAGCACGAGGATGGAGATTTAATGAATTGAGTATGTTTTGCTGCCTCTGGGATGGAAGATTTACTTTTGATAGAAAATAAAATCTATTAATATAAATATTAATATTGTTAATTAAAACTCGAAAGCCTCTGCAAGGAAACTTGGAATTTAAAATGCGTTCAAGCTCTGTCAAGGGTATGATTCTTAAACATACAGCCCTAATTGTTCGCTTGTAGCTTGTATACAACTATGCTCAAGTTATCAAAAGTCCTCCGTATTCTTCGGCCTGAAATCCCATCCAAAATGGGTGGAGAGAGTTGAAGAAAACGATAAGTAAACATGGCATTTCTATAAAAGCTCTATGAAAAGAAACTCTTACGGAGAAATGGATTAAAGCTGAACTTTCTTAGTAGAAAAAATTGTAAGAAATTGTTGTAATTGTTTCTTAGTAAAAAATCCGTGTCAAAAGCGCTTGAAAGTGTTATATCTACGAGATTTCTAATGAATTAATTAATTAGATGTCCCATTGTTTTCACGTTTTTTAAAAGTAAACTGCTTCCCTAAAGTATCCTAATACTTATGTGAATTCATTTTCAGAACATTTTGAAGAAATGTTTTTGTCTTTTTTTTACCAAACACATTCCGAATACCTCTGTTTAAAAGAAAGAAAACAAGTTTTGAAAAATTGGAAGTATTTGCCGAAAGAAATATCAAGTCATTGCGCTAATATTTGGTATATGATATTTGCAAATAAATCTGAAAGGCCGAAGTATCCGAAACCAAATGTGAGCCACTGCACATTTTTCTATAAAATCTTATAATGGAAGTGCATAATATTTTTATCATAAGTTCATACCATGATACAATGAGTTATAAAATGTGTTATAGCAATGGTAGTAAGATGCATTTTAGTAACTGTTTCTCTATTGGCAACTGATGAGTGAAATGCAAGAATTATATTGTACGGATGCATAAAAATATTTCTTCTCTGTCAGAACGCAAAATCATATATTAAAT
Source organism: Stegodyphus mimosarum (assembly GCA_000611955.2). Taxonomy (NCBI): domain Eukaryota; kingdom Metazoa; phylum Arthropoda; class Arachnida; order Araneae; family Eresidae; genus Stegodyphus; species Stegodyphus mimosarum. Next base: position 948,183 of record KK113596.1, on the reverse strand, counting down.
AATAGCAAAATATAAGTTAAATAATCTTTCTTAAATTTTACAAAATGTTTTCAACTATCTTCATATAATTAATTAATATTTGTTTAAGAATTTTTTCCACAATAAGAAACTAAATTATTATTTCTTCTCATTTAGAATGGCTACCTGAGCTTTTTATTCTGCGCAAACACACACAGCTTATTTAAAACATATATTGTAAGATATACCAGTTTCCAGCCTCCCATTAAAAAACTCGTCTGAAAGTAAATTTTTCTTTACTTGTGTAATAGCAATTTCGAGTTAGCAAAATTTGTTTCACTAACTGAGCAATTTGAGTTCTTTGTGGTAATTATTTAAGTAAAAACCTTTTAAGAGTTTCTAAAGTATTTAAAAGAAAAAACATTAAGTCATTATATTTTCACTAGAAAAAGTGCAAATATTAGTTAAATAAAACAACGTTTGCATGGGTTTTTTCGCTTAGCAAGAAACTTCATTCAGAATAATTTCCTTCAAGGTCAGCCATTACAGACATTGGTACCTGAAAGCAGTGCTCTCAAGAGGACATATTCAGTGGTATGGCATTAAACAACAAGGAGATAGCAACATACGTTGTTCTATATAATCTAAACAGCGCATTTTAAGTGAGCACGTTCACACTAAAAATGTATCTGCAAGATGATAGCTTAGACTTTTGTGAGCGCTTTAAACCTCACTGTTTCGATTGCTCTAAGGAAGTTCTAACGTTTTAGCATAAATTAATAAACGTTGTTCCAGCCGTAACACCACGTTAAATTGTTGTTCTATATTTTGATGCGTTATCAAAGACGAACTCCTTGTAAGGGAGAAAAACAGGAGAATCGCTACCAAAAAAGCAAACATACAACAATAAACGAAAGGAATTATGGACAAATGTTTTTGATACTATCAAGGGATCTTCCCTTTCTGACCGTCAAAGATATATATACACGGTCTAAAATCGTTTCTACAACGTATATGTACATGCTCCTTAAAATATGTCCCGAAAGATGAAAGCCGTGCATTAAAAATACATAAATCTAGATATAAAGTAGCAGGAATATTTATATATAAAGTAGCGGAGATTCGGCGTTAAAATCAAGAGCACACATATTTCTGATGGCATATCTGGAAAATATAAAGTTTCTCAGCGAAACCCTCAACCATATGGAGAGCTTTAATAACAGACTACAACGAAAGGAATGCGACCGTAAACTGGAACATTATTCAAGAGCTTTGAAGGAATTGCAAAATATTATTAGAAAGAAAATTTATATATTGATGAGTCGAAGAATTCATCTTTTAAATTGTCTATAATAAAAACCTAATGAACGCATGAATTGCATGTACAAATATATATATCCTTCGTGTAAAGATAGGGGCTTGTAATTGCTTCCCTTGAACCAGGAATTCCCAGTAACCACGAGTCATAAGCTTGTGTTGATTACGTCCTTGCCCTTTGAACATACCGTCTGTTGCTACTACCGATTAAATGATTTAGTGAGGTTTTCGAACTGGCTTTCAAAGCAGCTTTCGTGTCACGTTGGTGTGCCGGAAAGATTACCAGACTTAATCATTTACAGAAAGTAAAATTTGTAACCTGGTTTTTATGGGAGAACCTGCGGAAGGATCATTGTCGATGGTCACATTCATGTGGAAGAAAACATTGGTAAAACTCATGGGGCGAGGTTCGCCTTCTTTCCCTGTGCTGAGTGCTAACTCTAACTTTTATTCTTGATTAATGGAAACATTTTTGGCAAATGTTTTCTCAGTAGTTCGTCTTGCGACTGTCCGCAAATTTCACCTCTGGCGTCTCATTGCGAATTTCTTCATCTGTCTCTCTTAAGAATTACCTCGCATTCCGAAACCCAGCAAAACAGAACCGAGGTCCTATTTCATTATTCAGGCTTACGCCTTCATTTATCACTCTAATAATTTCAAAGTAAACTTCCCGGTCACCAAAGACAACTGATGAAAATCATCAAAGTAAACAGAAGTTCAGAACAGGCAGTAACTAGCAGAGCTCTGATCCTTTGGGGACAAGCACTTTTATTAGACCAAAACTAATCGGACCTCGTATTTGTAATATGTGATGACTCTGTATAACTTTGGGCTGATCGCACGGGCTCGTCCCTGTGACGTATCTTTCAAGTGTTTTTTTTATCAGATCAGTTGTCGATGGTACGTACATGGTCGTAACGGGTGACTGGGAATCAAGATTCGATTCCGGACCAGAGCATAAGAAACACTTACCACATCCAAGTAAGGCAGTAGAGACAGAAAATGGCCAGCAAATAATTTCTAATGTTGACCAACTCAAGCTCTATTACAGTCGTACTGGCTTCCAATTTCTAAAAGATTTATTGCAGGATCCTGGGAATGCGCCAAGAACCCTGATATCTCCGTCGCCGAGCAGGAATCCCCCAGCAAAAAAAAGGAAACAAGCTGAGAGTACCGAAGAAATTCACGCGAAGCGAACGCAGCAGCTGCCACAAGATTCAGGGTCAGCGAAAAAGAAGTCGAAAAAAAAGAAAAGTTTCCCTACAGGAGAAGCAAGTTCCGATGGGGAAGCGGAAAAAGTCCACGTATAGCGTCCCAGGAAAACGACTAGCTCTAGAAAACAACCCAACCACTTCAAAACAGGCCACAGGAACTTCGAAGAATCACGAAAGGGAAAACGACAGCCGATGTGGTAGAGGTAATGTTCAAGCAGGCTATAAACCCCAAGAGGAGGTTTAAAGATCCTCCGCAACGAAGCAAGCCCCTGGAGCTGAAGAGAAGACCGGAGTTCCAAAATTCTCAACCGGCTGGAAATCAGCGCATTTCACCGACAAGGGAGAAAAGCGCAAGAGGATTCCGATGGAGGGGACAAATCAGCCAAGCCGAAGGAGGAAACTGCAGGTGTTGAAGTACCCTAGCTTTGAGGAGTTTTGCTTGAGTAAAAAATGGAGTAATTTAGAAGAAAAGACTATAAGTGAAAAATTTCTTTGTTTCCTATTATGCATTGAAAGTTCGATTTATGTCATGTAGCTTAAAGTTGCTAAATGCTGTTTAAAACAAGAAGTTTCGAATTCGCAATTTTCCGAGAATTTAGTTCGTAAGTATCTTTTAAGCAGAAAGATACACTGCTCGGCATTGAAAATGCAACACCAAGAAGGAGTCGTCAGAAAATGATGAAATTTGGAAAAAAGACAGAGACAGCAAGCAGCAATAAGTGATCTTTATTTCAAAATGATAGTCAGAATACAGAGTGAGAACGGCGTCGGCTTAGTAGTATATAAGACCACCACGGACAGCGATGCACGAAGAAACATGTCTAGGCATAGAGTCAATAAGAGTGCGGATGATGTCCTGAGGGATGGCTCTCCATTCCCTTTCTGTTCGTCTTCTGAACGAGGCAGGGGCAGAGTCTGCAAACGGCGTCCAATCACATTCCACACATGTTCCATTGGTGACAGGTCAGGAGAGTACGGTGGCCAGGGAATCATCTGTATACCTTGCAGTGCATGTTGGCAGATGCGAGCACTGTGTGGTCGGGTGTTATCCTGCTGAAAAATTGCATTAGGTAGCCCCTGAAGTTAGAGGATTGCCACCGGCCGCAGTACATTTTCCAAGTATCGTTGGGCCATCATAGTGCCCTGGATACGAACTAGAGGTGACCTGGAATCGTAGGCAATAGAGCCCAAATCATTATGCCACGTTGTCACGCGGTGGGGCGTTCCACAGTTACTGCCGGATTAGATCTGTCTCCCCGTCGACTCCACACACGTATGCGGCGACTGTCACTAGATAAACAGAAGCGTGACTCATCTGAGAACACGACGTTTCTCCATTCTGTCATCCACATCGCTCCAGTCCGGCACCATTCTAAACGTTGGCGTCTATCTGTGGAGTCAATGGCAGCCTTCTTAACGGACGCCGTGAGTGCATGCCACGTTCAACCAATCGACGGGAAATGGTTCTCGTCGACACGGGAACATCCAAGGTATCTTGCACATGCCGCAGAATCGCGGTACAAGTGACTTGCGAGACCACCACAGCTTGTCAGCGGATGCGTCGATCCACGCGTGCTGACGTCACTCTGGCTGCACCTGCATCCCTTCTTCTTCCCACATTTCCTTTTTTCGACCATGTTCGCCATAGCCGATGCACTGTGCTGGCATCCATGTGGGTATCAGCTGTGATTTGACGTGAGGACCAACCCGCCCTTCTCAGTCCGATCACCATACCCCTCGTAAAATCGTCTATATGCTGGAAGTGCCTTCGTTGACGGTGGCCTGGCATTTTCTCCTATTATACGTATCCTCCGGGACAAAAACCAACTTTCATCGATAATTCGTCTGGCAGAAATAACGACACGAATATTACCCATTCTGTACGTTCCTTCCCTTGTATCTTACTTCAAGTGCGTCGGAAAGCTGCGCATTTCATATCATTCGCATAAGTCAGTGACGTGCGTTTACTGTAAAATTTGCATAAATTTCTGACCACTCCTTATTGGTGTTGCCTTTTCAATGTCGAGCAGTGTATTTGAATTTGCAAGTTGGCGAGAAATTATTTTTTAAATACCTTTTTGAGAATTCTCAAGTTGCGAGAAACTAATTTGTGATGAAAATGTGTTAACTTAAAGTAAGATTGTAACAAAAGTTTCAAAATTTTGTATAGCAACTCTAATTAATGATGTAAAGTGAATTTTAAAATATTGCATGTGAAAATGTTGTATTGAAGGTAGAAAAGCTAATGTCAGTTGTAAAAGTGCTGTAAAATTAATCTAGTCAAGATATAAGTTTTGGTCAAAGTATGACTGTAAAATACTTTGTATAATAGGTGAATAGAAAGAAAGTATAGATTGAATGTGTTTAAAGCTAGGCTCTCGAGGCTTTACTTAAGAATTTAAATCATGTTCTATTTTGGCACATTAGGTGCAATTTGTGTTTAAGGAGTCTTCTGAGGTCTCGAATGTCAAGCTTTAATAAATCATAGCTGTTTGAGAGCCAAAATAATTTGAACAAAGGTATAGCGGTAAGAAAAATAAAATGGCTTGTGAAAGAATTACATCTAACATCGTTTCCTTCCAGATGCGTTGGAAGGACCAAGGCTGAATAACCTGTTCCAGAAAGAAGCAGATATTTGCTCCCAGTCAATTTTTAAAATAGTAAATTATTTCTCTTAATCTAGTGTTAGAAATGTTGTAAAAATATCAAGTTGGCCCTAAACAGGAAAAGTTTAATGATGAATTTCATTCAGGAAAGCCCAATTGCTACAAATTTAAACTTTTTTATATCAAAGTTTAAATTTTTGTAGAATTTACAATCTTAAACAAAGTCGTATTCAGACCTTATTCCTCGAGTAGTTCAATTCTGGTGGGGAAATATGTAAGGTTTACCCTAATTTTATAACAGTTATTTTAAGTTTATGCATCTTTCCTATCCCTTCTAACATCAGCTTACAATTTCCTACCAGAATCTATTTTCAGAAACACGGTTAGTGGAAATGAGTAAGAGTAGTATTTAAGTCAATGTTTCACTGACTTTGTTAGAGAGCCCAAGTTTTTGACTAGCGCACGTTTGCCTTTGGCTGCGTCTCTCTCTCTAAGCTATTGCTACGTTCTACCGTACTTTACCTAGTACCGCACTTGTTTGGCCGACTTAATTAAGATTTAGGCGCCAACTACTTAGAGTTTTGATAGCTTCGGCTATATCTTTCAGTTAGCTTTAGTTAAGCTTAGTTAAGTTTAATTTCATATTAATTTGAGTTCAAGCCTAAATGGAGGCTTTGCTGTACACTCCGAGTTAGGAGCTGTTTGTGTCATACTTAGTTTGAGAAATAAAGGTTAGTTAACCCTTCTTGAGTCTTACGTCTCTGTTCGCTGTTTTCAGATTTCATCAGCTGTTTTCAGATTGAGCAATCTTTCAGCGTGTAATTTGAGTTTGAGACCACTGACTTACCGAGTTAAGACTGAGTTGGAACATTCTACGTATGAGTACGTGAGCTAGCACACGAAGTTAGTATTTTCTGCTGCAGCGTCTGGAGAGTTATTAGAGGAAACTAAATGCATCAGTATCACATGTAGCACATCCAGGTACTTTAAAAAGTTGATCATGAACTTCATATTGTTTTTATACAACTTTCTGCACTAGTGCTACAGATACCCTTTTCTTCGCTTATGAGTTATTGACCGATATGCCGTGCTCCACAAGGAAATGAATCGATCTTCTATTCACATAACAACCATGCGTAGGGCGTTTTGAAAATCCATGCGACATGAAATCGAGCATACAAAGCCGTTTTGCGGTAAACGTTTGCGCCGACATTGTGAGGGATTACTTTATAAGACCTAAAGTGTTGCCTTTTCATTTAAACAGTAACACCAAATTGATGTTTCTGGAATACATGTTATCACACGTTTTGGATAACTAACAACTTTCTGCCCCTTCCATTGCAGTTTCAGCACGGTAGCGGACGTAAGTCCCTTTCAGTAATAAAGTTTGTTACCAGTTAGTCGTTAGATTTCGGCAGCACTGTTTTGAGTGTGGCATTCTGGGTCATCGGTGTGCTCAATCGTCAAATAAATTGTGAATATAGTTTACTATTGAACGGCATGATCACTTAATATAAAGTTCTTTCATTTCTGGTCTTTTCTTTCGCACTTATATTGCTATATGATTCGAATCTTCCAGATACATGCTATGTCTCTTAAAGTTTTTTTATCCTGATACTGATACACCCTGTGTATGCCATGGTAAACCTAAGACATTTCTATCTGTAATAAACTTTGATTATCCCTATGATTTTAAAAAATTAACATATACATCTGAGATCTCTTTTAAGAAGCTGTTTTTAAGAATGTCAATCTTGCTTACTACACCTTAGTGAAGTGAATTTATATGTCCCATCAATGAAAAAGATTAAAATGTTCGTAAAATTCTCTGCAGCTGGAAGGTTTTGTGTTTCAGGATTTAGCAACCCTATGATGTGAATCCATTTTCATGGGTCTTACATTAGTTCATTCTTAACGTTCTTTGGCAACACTAAGATGGGATTCCATGCTTAAGGTTAAAGGTGGGAGGCAGCGGGAGGGAGGGAGAGTGTGAGAGGGAGGGAGAGTGTGGGAGGGAGGGAGAGAGTGTGGGAGAAATTGTGAGAGTGGGTGTGGGTGTGGGTGTGAGTGTGGATGAGAGTGTGGGTGAGAGTGTGGGTGAGAGTGTGGATGAGAGTGTGGATGAGAGTGTGGATGACAGTGTGGATGAGAGTGTGGATGAGAGTGTGGATGAGAGTGTGGATGAGAGTGGGGATGAGAATGTGGATGAGAGTGTGGATGAGAGTGTGGCTGTGAGTGTGGGAGAGAGTGTGGGTAAGAGTGAGTGCAAGAGTGAGTGTGAATGTGGGAGTGTGAGTGTGGGAGAGCGGGAGTGTGGGAGTGCGGGATTGTGTGTGGGAGAGAGTGTGGGTGAGAGGATGTGTGAGATTGATTGTTGGAGTGAGTGTGTGTGGGGGGGGAGTGTGGGAGTGTTGTGTTTCGTCTTACGTTTTATAAAAATGAAGATTTTAACATTAAGTTGTTTATATGCAAAAAGGATCCTTGGAGTCGGTTAATTAGTATCTACGGGGTTTATTTATTTGTTTCATTGCGAGTTTACACGGGTTAAACTGAAAGCTGCATGTTAAATGGCTAATTAACGAAACTTATTTAAAAGATATAAATCTAATAATTGTTTCGATTATTAGGCGTATTAAAGGGCCATTTTAATATGCTGATAAAATAAGGTACAACAAACTAACTAGTACATTCCTTGCAGAAATCTTGTGTAAAATTTTAAATTTTGCATGTTTTCATTAAAAATTATCCCTTAATCCCAGTTGTTGTAGTTTAAAAGCTTATATTATTTTGATTCCTTTCTTAAATTTGTACTATGGGGTTTTCACCAGCCAATTATTCAAGAGATATTCCATAATGCAATCTCTTTGAAACGCTTGTATATGGTAATAGTATACATTTCGTACAAAACAGGAGACGGGTAAAACTCAAATAATACTTATAAGAACATGTTGTTTGCAGTACGAAAACCTTCCTCTTGTTAAAATATACATATTTATCTGAAATATACAAATTTGTATATTTTAGTAGCATATGCATAATGCATGGAATATAGCATTTTGTATTTCAACTCTTTGAATTTTTACTATGGAAAAGCACAAATATTTTATGATAGGAACTCGCTGAATATATATGGCGAATTTACATAGCACAGCAATCAATTCAATCGGTTATTTTTTAACTAGTAATATAAATACAAGTAAAGTAAAGTAACATTTATTCTTAAGATAATAGTCCTTTCAAACTGAAAATATAGAGAAAATACGGAACGTAAAATATAGAGAAAAATACGGAAACATTTCTTCGTAAGATAATATTCTTTCTAGAAAATTCTAAAGTAAGGTTTGCTGTAATGCATTATATAAAGAAAACATAGTAAAAGATTATTTGAAATTTAAAAGAGATCTCTCAAGAAGAATAGAGAATGATGTCCTTTTTAAAATCAAATGCCTTAGAATTACAAGACGACGACCTTCATTTTTAGACCTGCGGAGAAACTGAGAGAAATATCCATTTTTAAGAAATCGGCAAACTTAAAAGTTACTTATATAATGATTGTGAAAAAAGAGAAATGTTTTATTGTTTGAAATTTGGATATTTCATATTGCTTGGAATTGCTTTAGGAAAGGTATTTCAAAGCAGGGGTTGTATATGAATTAAAGGAGACATAGTAGGTGTTTACTTTTTTCACTAAATGACTATGTAAATAGTATAGTTTTTTTGTAGAAGTGAGCTTTGAAGTATTTACATCTCATTCAAAAAATAAAATTGTTAAATTTTTAAGTATAGAACCGTATATGGCTAAGATAAAAATGTTCGTGTTAAGACATGAAATATCGGTTAGTATGTCCATGAGACAGGTCACTTCGTTCATACGTCTTTTGTACTAGAGCAGAGCTTTTCAAACTTTCAATATTTGCGACCCAATTTTCAATCATAATTTTCATCGCGCCGCCTCCCATACAGTAACAGTGTACTGAATGCAATAATGATGTACTTTGACGCTAAAGCTACAATATGACCTTAATTATAAACCGTGGAAATTATCAAGATAAGTATTAAATTTAGTAAACGTTACTTTTAAGTAATAGATATTTTAAGTAATAAGAAAAGTATTGTGTTACTTTTCCTTTCTAATTTTTAAAATGAAAGATATTGCAAAAAAATTAATTAAATTAAATATTTATTTCTTCAATCTTCCATTTCTAAAAGTACAAATGTCATTAGATAAACAATCATCAGTCTCTGTTGCTCTCTATCCATCACATTCTGTTATTCATCATATTCGGCATTCTCGCGAACATCCGCGCAACCTATCGAACGTCTCCGCAAAATGAATGTGTATAAATACTACACCTCGTGCAATTCCAGTCGCGGTCGAGTCTATCCGAATCTACCTTAAATCTGCATTTTGTAATTTGCGTGTTAATTACAATTCACGTTTTTTAAATAACGACAGTAGATTTAAATAGAATCATGGATAAATTTTTGAGTCATAAGCGAACATTTGACGATAATAAAGCATCAACAAATGCACAGACGAGCGTGGATCTGAAAATTAAAGCAAGAAGCATCAATAAAGACTTGCATTTCATATCTCTATCAAATGATTCTTTTGCCCATCGAATCGATGATACAGCTGAAGATGTACAGCAGCAGATTTTCGGCAAGCTGCGTGATAAACTCTTTTCGGTTCAGTTTCATGAGACAACAGATAGCAATAAAGATAAAACAGGCAAATCGAAAACTTTGTATTCAGGGTAAATTTTGTAAAATCGCAATCGATTTCGAGAGCAAAACGGGTCCCTCTTCATCAGGAGCAAAAAATTCTGCAGAAGTGAGAAAGCGAATGTCCATCATATTTATACCCACAAGCGACCAGTGGAAGAGCCGATAGCGCTATCTATCGGCAGAAATAGTAACCGAAGTATTGCCGTGTTTATTAATCAGGAGACAAAATTGCTAGTTTTCTAGAAGAGGAAAACAGACATGAAGCTGAGAACTTTTGAGATGGTTTATTTGTGATACATTTGAGCTACGTTGTCGATATATTCGAGAAATTAAATACCTTAAACCTTCAACTCCAATATACACATATGTTCAGAAGAGTGATATAATCAATGCTTTTTGTATAAAATTGGAATTATGGAGCAGAAATTTAAAACAAAACATTTTCAAACCTAGAAATGCTTGAAAATGTGGCTAAATTTACAAGGCTGAAGAACAACAACATGTGAAATCTGTTTTTGAAACCACTGAAAATCATTTAGCCATGCTGGCAAAGAATTTTAAAAAGTATTTTCTTGCTGACGACAACTTGTTAGCAAGTTACGAGTGGACTAGAGATCCATTTCAAAGTACTCCGGAAGTGCTCTCTACTGCCGAAGAAGAAATCTTCATAAATTTCACGTCAAGTGGCGTAATCAAAAGGCAATTTAGTAATAAATCACTTCTTGAATTTTGGGCAGGGGTGGATGATGAACTTTCTGCACTGAAAACGAAAGCATTTTGTATACTATAACCATTTCCAACATCCTACCTATGTGAAACCGGATTTTCTGCGCTGGATGCTCTGAAGACAAATATAGATCTCAGATAAACATAGAAAAGAACTTAGTGTCAACTTATAATATTAAAACTTTTCATTTGAATAACTTCGTTCCTCAAGACAAACCATGGGAGTCACTAGTAATTATTAAACTTGTACCCATGGAGTATTAATAAATTAATTATGAAATGCATTGTGCAGTACTGATACATTGGTAAGCACATTGCATCCGTGCAAATGTGTATTTTATTTTTTACTATGTCAGAATGCATTTTGTTTTGGTTCCTTTCAGTAAATTAATAATTTTTTAAATAATTTTTTATTTTCGACTTTTCGAAATGCTTGCAACCTCTACATAAGGTTATCACGTCCCCCAAGGGGGTTGCGCCCCACAATTTGAGAATCGCTGTGCTAGAGACATTCTAAGATGTTATGTATAAAATATCTGTTAGTGTATTATTCCCATACGAAGTACTGTAGTGCTATAAATAGATGCTGTTACAACTTTTGTGTCCTGATTTACTTTGTTGTGCAGTATAACACAGTTCTTCTCCATACTGGGAGAGCACATCGATTATCTTGCATATTTACTGTATTAAGTGATGCTTCTTAGTTAAATATTTCCTGAATGTTTGCGGATTGTTGTTCGAGAATTTTATATACAGCCATCTTGTTATTCGACAGTTTGTAAAATAATGCTTCTGGGTAACTTGCTTGCCACATATGGAGAGGTCTGTGTTTGAAATTTTAAATCTGCGGAAATATGTCGGAAAGAGTCCGTCCATATCCGTTGATGAAACATGGTTATTGTAGAATAAAGATCTTTCGGTATATATTACTTTTGGTATATCACAATGTGTGCATTTTCCTTGTTGTAAGATGTTCCGTTCTTCTTCTCACAAGGTATAGGCTTTGCTGTTGAGTTGAAGTTCAAGATAAGATTATGATAGCAAAATTCGGTCAAGTGAGCCTGAGGAATCAAAAGCTTACTACTAATTTAAGTTGTGAAGCTTTGTAAGCTCTGTTGAAATGCCTTCGTAGATTGTATTCCCTTTTTCTTCCTAACCTCGCCGTTTAGCTCTTGCTTCTTTATATAGGTACTCACTATCTTGAAATTGTCCAGACCGCTGCTAAAATTTATCGAACTCCAGAATGCAGAAAGTGTTTGCTGGGGAAGAGGAAAGCGAATCCAAAGCGCGAAAACTGTATTGTTGAAAACTATTCAAAACTTAGAAACTTAAACTTTCAAACTGAGAGTGATTCACTCTTTGAATATGCTTGAAGATTTCAGAAAAGCACTTCGAAATTGTTTAATTTTTTATAATAAAACACTATTCTTTTAACTTATTTTGACATTTTAATAATCAAACCTGTCTCAAGAGTGTTCATCATTTTTGAAAATCAATTCACCTGTTGTACGTAAGTCATTTATTTTTAAAACGGACTTTTACATTATTTTATTAGGGATTCGCAATTTTGTAGAAATTATATTTCTACTCAAGGCTATATAATAAAATAATAATGCTTTGATTACAGTTTCCCAGTTACAAGAATACATGCTATTTGTTATTTTATTCCTTTTCTCACTTAGCTTATCTTCCATAAAGCAGCTACTAATATAATTTGTAAGGGCACTCCGGTATCGTAATCGAGGTAGGGGCATCTAAAGTAGACCAGGGGGCTTCCAATTACAGTTTCCTGTTGTGCCACTTGAATTTGCAATACTTAAACCCAGATGGTTGAAAATTTTTTGCCCTGTCCCAGTTTCCTGTACAAGATAATTAAACCATCAGGAGTTCCTTGTGAAAATTCCCAGTGCAAAATTAGAGCTAATATGAGTGACTAGGAAGCTATCATTGTATAGTTCAAAGAATTTGAAGCGAATTCATGAATTCATGCTGTACTCTGCGAAACAAATGCGAAATATTTTTTTGGCAATGGCGGGCTCTCAGCCGACTTCGGCTTGGCCACTACGAAGGACAGAAGTGTTGGTCACTTTATTACGGCGGCACTTAATAGGTGGGCCACCTTTGCCTCCTATGAAGGAACGGACAGTTACAACAATGCCTTCTCCGGGATTCCAAACTGGGTCTTTGGTATGGCAGTTGGCTACCCTGATCACTATACAGGCTCGGTGGCCGAAAGAAAATGTAAACGACAGTTTTCAAAGATTCAGTGTCAGACAGAGTAAACGTGCATTGGTCCCCTCCAGCGATTGGAATACCAGTGTGTACATGAGACTTATGCCGTTCGCTATGCATTTTGTTTTTAATGACCGATGATGAATTTCTAAATGATATTCCGGTGATTTGAGTCTGTCCTACCATTCTTGGCAACAGAATTTGTCCTGAATACAAGTACATTCTTACAGCTTGTTTAATGACTATAGTAATAAATTTATTTTTTGAAAGCTATTTAAATATTTGAACAGGAAGTAATTTTGCTGTCGTTCCCCTCGAAGTCTTTGTTTTTTTTAAATTTATATGAAGTGTATTTCTGAATTCTCCTGTTTATTTTAAAATTAATTTATCGTTAGAATCACTGTGTGAACTCCATTGTCTGGCTTATCAAATAAACATTTAGACGAACTAAAGTATTAAAAAGTCACGAGAACTCACACAAAAGAGAAATGTTGTTACTGCTGAGGTCAGTAAACAAACAAGTTAGGCTTTTCCAGAGCTGACGTCACTTAATTACACAAATGGGAGAAATTAAGCTACAAGCGAGAAGTTGCTTCTGAGCAAACTAGGAGTTAATGATATACTACTGAAACAAATTTTTTTGTATTGCAACTTTGAAGTTGTTGTTACTTATGCTCGCTTGTCTGACAGTTACATCAACCCAAGCCCACGAAATTCCTCGTGACAAGGAGCGCAACATACGACTGTCATTGGCAACAACCTTGAGCATCTTACAGACAGTGCGATTTAGCTCAGTGAACCTTACAGACAGTGCGATTAGCTCAGTTCCGCTCTCATTTTTGATGGAGAGCACCCCGGAGGTACGGGTCCGATGGTCTCCTAGCCTTTTCCCTTCCACCAAAGTACTCCAGAGAACTTTCGGCTCGCCGCGTATTTAGAGTGCCGCCATGCCGCATAGATATTATACATTTACAAACATATGTGCCTTCTCCGGAATTCGAACCCTTGCCCTTCGACACGGCAGTCAGCGACGCTAACCACTATACCGGTTGGGTGGCCGTAACCTTGCTACTGCCTACTGCTGTATAAGGAAATTAAATTAATTAAGTAATTAGTCACTTATCAAAATTAATCTTTTCATATTCCAAATTATGCTACACAACGTGTGTTCTGACTTAATTTCTGTGCTAATTTGTTTTGCCTTAATTGGGGTTTTGTATACTTAAGTTTTTACGTTCTTATCATTCGTTATTCGGTAAACATGTAGACAGCAGAACAATGGAACTTGATGTATTTTTCACGTAATATTTGAAGTTAAAAATACTTAATTTGTGTTCACATATTTATGATTTATACTGCTGGAAGCAGAAAATTTTGATCTTCAATTTGAGATTACTTTCGAATCAATAGTTAAATTGGTTTTTGAGTTATGGCAATTTATTTAAGTAATTTTTTATACTTTCTTGGTTTCTCGAATGAAGGGGATGAATTCTTTTAGATAAGACTTTTAGCTGTTTTTTTCACTGATAAGGGACATTTCCGGTTGGGAGTAAGCCCTCCCCTGTTGTTACTTGGCTGGCTTTCTGGCGAAAAAGAAGAAAGTAGTTGAACTGACAATTTGAAAAGTGAGAAACTTTTTCGGGGTGTAAGATTATAAGTTCTGAGTGTTCGAACAGGTTTTTTTCACCGTTCCGATGTGGGTTGGCGAGTAGTGGCAAACGTTCGTAACAAAAACCCGTTGCAAGCGTCGCTCGCTCTCTGTTTCCCATGCTGTTCAGTGGTAAACATCTCGTCGAAAATCTTTTCTTGGAGAGAGCCTGACTCGCTCCCTTTCTTCCGATTGAAATAATGATACATTGAAATTTGTTTTCCTGCCTCTTCTGGGTCCTCCTTTAAGTTCCTTATGCGTCAGTCTTAAAATGCAGTTTTTCTCATCTAAGGGAATTTACTGACCATCTATTTGCTTCATAGAAAGAATATCTAAGGGAATTTATCTTGAAAGAAAACCAAATAAAAAATATGCTAATTAAATAAGCAAGTTAAAAGCCTACGCTACTTTTTATGACTGCCATTTTCGTCAACCTCCTTGAATAATTTTACGATGTTCTCTATTTGTGGCTTTCAAGATATACCTTCATGCTTTTTCCGTTCTTGAAGCGGTTAATGAATTCCTTTCCTGAAGTCTCGTTCCTCGTGCTTCCTTCTGCTGATGTATGGCCCCGGGTAAGGCTCCGACATCTCATCACCGTTCCTTCGGTATTATTCAGCTGCCTTTCTGCTGACTTTCTCGGAGTCGTTTTTTGGTTGATTTTGCTGGTGGTTTCTACATCTTAAACATTAAGAGGGTTGCTCTGACGCTTAGCATCAGTTGAACCTTTTCCTGAATGGAGAGACTTGCTGCTCAAACAACAGCAACTAATAATATTTTTTTTTGGTTTTGTTTAATTTTTACATTAGATCAATTTTTAAAAAAAATAGAAAATAGTTTTCAGTAAATTTTACTCTTACTAAATTAGTTAAAATTTTAGATTACTGCCTAGAAGGGATCTTCTTTATAAAAATATAAATTCTACTGGCTGTAATTAAGAATGATTTCCAGATAATGAAATGCTGAGGAACTTAAATTTAATTTTTTTGTTTAGCAAACTTTAATAGCTGAGGTTTTGAAGTAGTTAGAATCTGAATTTACTTATTAAAGTTTTTTTTGTAGTGGGTTGTTTTGCTTGTAATGCCAGTAACGTCTTTTAAAATTGTTAAATCAGTGCAATACAGTTAATGAAAATTGTGATGGAAAATTTTATGAGTAGATTCTAATTAGGTAGCACTAATGCTTTTCTTGTGCTATAATCTGCTGTGTGTTGATAATCATCCAGCACTTGTAAAAATGAAATAGTTGTTTTTGAAATATTTTTATGAAAGATTTAGTAAATCAATATGTTTATTAAAATTCAGTTTCGTTATTAATTTGTAAAAATTGGATATTCACTCTCCGGAGAGCTGAGGTTAAAATTTAATACTTTAATTGATATGACTTCTCTTACCGGCTCAAATTGAAAAATAAAATTCCAAAGTTATCTGGAAATTCAGAAAAATGTTTGTGTTTCTTTACGTATTGAGTTGCATGATTTTATACTTTGAACAATTTTACGTATCACTAGCACCTATGTTCGTATGGTTATTCCGTTTCATTTAAAAATCACAGCGCAATGAAATTTTTTGATTAGCTAGTTTTGAGGCAACATTTTTAGCCTGTTTCGTGGTATCTTCTTAAAAGTACAACTTAACAATCTGGTGCCGTGAAGGCACTACTGAACACTACCACATAGCTATAAGTTTTGATGCCTTCATCTATCTTCATAATTCTAAACAGGGTTGTATTAAAGATGGCGCAGAATGGGACAGAAAACAACAAAACTTAAACGTAATCTACTCATTTAAACTTAAAATCATTCAATTTCATCTTCTTCCAGTAGTTGTGCTAAAATGTAACCATGTTACTTACATTTTGACAAAAATAATTTCTGAAATCTGTATGATTTTCGACTTTTTAGGTATTTTATTAATTAACGGCT
>KK113596.1:881260-921127 GCA_000611955.2 Stegodyphus mimosarum | reverse complement strand
TCTATCTCCTCTCTGTTTCAACTTCCCGTCAGAAGAAGCGCGCGTTTTCAGCTTATGCTAATTTTGAAGTACAGCGAAGTACTATTTAAGCCAGAGGTAGAAACCTCTTAGCGTGAGAGAGCTTAGTCTCAGACCACGGTCACTCTGCTCAACGTTCGCCTGACCAGCTAGCAGTTTAAATTTATAAGCCATAGTGCTTACTACGTGATTGCATTGTAAAACAATTTGAAGTGCGCTAGTATTAGTATATCTTGCTACGCACCCTTTCAGGTAGAGGCCAACTTCCGCGAATCGCTCTGTGAGCAAACTTTGATTTAATTTCTATTTTAGGTTTAGCATTTAAATTTATTTGATTGTTAAGTTCGACCCAAGTGCGGTCTTTTACTTTCTGTATCTCTCCCGAGTTGGGAAGTGTGTAAATAAGAGTGATTTAATAAAAGAGGATTTCAAATCGCTTCACGTGCAGTTATTATCCAGCCCAGCAGTTACATCAGAACAAAGCTTACATTTCATCAGCTCACTGTTCCAGTTCAGGACTGAAAACTTGAGGAGAAACACCCTGGTAAATATTTCAAAATGTTCCCCAAGAACACATACAGAATACTCAGTCCTGATAAGCGTTCGAGATGACCTTCGCAGGTAGTTTGTGAGGGTTTGTCTTTCAAGACAGAAGAACAGCACGTCTCAGATAAATCATAAAAGTGAAGCAACAACCTGTGTTGGGTATAGATTTTTAGCATAGAAACTTTATTGATTTCGATAGAGTTTCTATGCTAAAAATGTACTCCTAAAACTAGTTCTTGCTTCACTTTTAGGGTTTGGTTTTGTTAGCAGTACGAAAACAGTCATTACGTGGACAAATCCATTTTAAAATTTTGGTTAGCTCGTTCTCTGAAAGCAATCCGAAAGGGGAAAATTGTGCGAAAAATTATTTAATTTTTAGAAAACTCTAAATAAAAAACATAAACGAGGGAGAAACCAATGCGAGGAAATATGGTAATCAAAGACTAAGTAAAGTCTGAGACGTCAATAGTTTAAGGAAAATATATTTGCTGCTAATCCGTTAGTGAAAAGTAAATGAAGAGCCATATAACTTTTTTCCATACATTTTGCTGTTTATTAGGATATAAAATATATAAATACTCATGTATCACTACAATTTTGTTTATTTAGAAATAGTAGTGATTTATAATTGATTTCAAAGAATCTGAATTGTCTTACTTTCTATTTTGGAAAGCAAGTGTAAGATTTTAGCAAATCAATAAAACTCCGACTGCTATCCATTTATCATTTTAAAAGAAAAACAACTTTAGCAAAATTCGAAATATTAAACAAAAATGATTTTGCAATTTCTTTGGCAAAGATATGACACATTCAAAAAATTGTGTTTGGTCAAAGGTTTTTCTTTAATAAAATGGTAACACGTTATGAAATCTGCTTCACAGTTTAACTTAGTTAATTTTAATCTTTTGTCGCTATTCTTTTGCAAGACATTTTCGCTTTTTTTCATCCAAACCTTTTCTGTTAAAATTATATTATTGATCGCTCTTTTAATAAAGAAAGAGGGAGTTTCTTTTAACTTTTAAGGAATTTCACTTAAAGTATTTTAGAAGGAGGAGACATTCTACAAACATTTTCGTTGCTGTTTTTTTATAAGAACTTCTAAGTACAGAAGATTAATAGCGACTCATATGAGGAAGATGCTTATCAATTAAAAAAAAGATATTCATTCCAGTTTGGAGTTAGATTCATCGAATATAGTTTGATTTATTACAAGCCTATGATAACAAAAGCGATGTTATGTTTTAATTAATGCGAATATTTTTTTTATTTTCTGTATTCTTATATTTGTTCAGTTTTGATGTAAATTATATACGTTTGTTCGTTGTTTTGTATTATTATAAAGATTATTTCCTATTTCTGCCTATTTTACATTATTTTAATTTTGTGCGGAGTCATTGTATATTTATTAAGTTTTAAAATCAGAAATCTCTGTTCATGTCCCCGTCTATAAACTAAAACCAGCTTTAGTAGAGCAGATGATATTATCTCTACCGTATATTCTCTTGCCTTTCTGTGTTCCTACGTAATTGGAATATGGTGTAATTTGAAGTATGCCCGACTAACAATCGGAAGGTCTGGAGTTTGTGTCTCCCCTTCCCAAGGGCATTGCTGATTTTCTCTGATTTCCGGATTAAAAAACGTCTAAATGACCGGCACCCGAAATAAAACGTGTGTAAGATAATCCGTCACCACCTAAATTCGGCTATTCTGTCTCCTTCTCCCTAGTCTCCCTTTAAGTAGGAAAACAAGAATGTTTTAACATCTTAAGGAAGTCTGATCGGAATAAACGTGTCAAATAATTAATATTTTTACGGAAACTTAGAACAGACTATATGTTCTGCACATGCATCCGTAAATTATTCCGTTTTAAATCCAAATTCAAATTTTGATTTTGAATGTAATTAGGTCAGAAGACTGATGTTTAGAAAAAATTCATTATTTCCTATAGATATCAGTTTCTTTTGAAAAGTAAAGCAGTTTGACTCTTTTGACGAACTGATAACTAGAACTAAGAGAGGAAGCCTGTAACTCTGAATACCAGTGCTACATCAACTGATATATTTTTTAAATCTTACGACGCTTAGTCTACAGGTTTCCATTAAAAAATTAGCAATGCCGATTAGATAATAAAGAAGTATTTTAGTAAGCGGATAAACTCCTTCATGAGCTTTTTGGAAAACTTCTGGTTTGATCTTGAACGAAACTATGCCAGGTAGGCAATTGAATTGATGTACACAGGGAAAGACATTTTTTTATTAATCCCAAGTTCAATTCATAAACCACAAATATAGGTTATAAGGTGTATTTTAATTTTATAACAGTTATTTTAATTTCGAAGCCTTTCCTATCAATTCTTGTTTCCGCTTACCAGAATGAGTACCCTCTACCCAATTCCTTACCTGAATGAAGTTTTAGAATTACGTTGAATGCAAATGAGTTAGAAGACATATTTAAGGAAGGTTCAACCAACTTCGGCAGAGGGCGATAGGAATCCTTAGTAGCCCTTGTTTGCCTTCTGGTTAAGTCACCCTTGAATCTGTTACGCTCGGCCGCATATTACGTGCCTTTTGATATTCGCCGGCTAGTTTAATTTACGACTAAGTTAGATAACTTCGACTTAGTTTAGCTTCGACTAAGTCTCGTTTAGTTAATTATAGCTTAGTTCGTATTTCGTATTCTGAGTTAAAGCCCAAGTATAGGCTTCCTGTAAGACCGAGAAATGGCTGACTGTTATTCTTATTTGATTCAAAGAAAGGGTAGTTTAACCCTTCTCGAGTCTATGTTTCAGTTATTCTGAACTTAGCGAGAAGTCGCTCCATAATTCACTAGGTTCCTCGATGTTCATCCTAGGCAAAAGGAGTTAGGAACCCTGAAAGTGTTAATTAGATTAAAAAAACACACAATTTTGATATTTGTATCACTCTGTCAAGCAATTATTACTATCAAATTCAAACAATAGGCGCATGATACCGTTACGCATCTCAACATGCTAGTGTATATATATCATCAACGGTCTACAAATTTTTTATAAAATTATATGCTCTTAAATGTTTTAAAAGATATTGCGAGCGCAATTCAAGAAAAAGTGGTCGAGAAAAAAGTAGTGAAGATAAAGTTGTTTTAATTGATACCTGTTTTTATTATAATTAGCAAAAAGGAATTATTTACAACAAAATTAAAAAATTGCAGAAAGAAGCTTTAGACTTATTAATTTGTAATCTTGTCATTTGTCTTTTAAAGACAGATGACAAGATTACAGTAGTGATGAAGATGATACCGACAATTGTTTTTAGGATAAACATCTGTTTTGAGCTAAGTGTATATTAAGTAAGAATTTAGTTTATATTATTTTTGTTACGAAGCATTTAGTTTATATCGGGGACTTCTAACATTCTTCCTACATCGACACATTTTAGATGAATGGTTTTTTTCATCGACCCCCTTACCCGTGCATATTTTTCCGTATAATATATACAGTATGCAACATGGTCATAATGCAAATGATTTAAAGAAAACACATAAATAAAAATGATTTTGATACTAACTTAAAAATAACTTTAAAGATAACGATTAGATGAAATGTGAACAAAAAATTTGAAAAAAGAGTTTATTAAATTCTCGCTTTAATATTATTTTTTAATTAATATAAACAAGTTTTCAGAAACAAAATCACAGATTTTTAATTGCGCGGACTCTGATTTTAATGAATGTAATGGCTGCGTTTTATGTATTGATGCAAGGTTTTAATACTTCCCGTACAACTGCCTAACTTAATTCTTAAATTACCTTGTTCCAAAATATTCAACTTGCTTCATTTTTCTTCTAGTAAATTATTGACTTAAATAAAGCCTGTTCCTGAAAGCTAAGAAGAGGAAAGAGTCAATAATGTTGATTCGGTAACAACTTTTATTTCGGTTATTCCCCTCGAATACCTTTCAAATTTCAAAACTTAGATAACTCATGTGTTTTGAATAAGGCCTGTGCTTGAACATTCTTCTTCGATGCAATCAACGTTTCCTGCATCATAATATTAAGATGAAATATATGGTAGTTCTATGAGTTATGTTAGCATATTCAAATTTTCATTGTCTTCGTAGCAAACAGTAAAATTCTTCTTCTCTTTTCACTTTTGCAAACGGCTTGTAAACTATATAAATTTTCTGGAAGTTTTGAGCTCTCCGTATTCTTTGGGTTGTGTTTTCTTGTGTTTCTGCGTTTGACCTTTTTATGTTGCACATTTTGAATAAAAGATTTCTATATTTTAATAAATATTATTGATTTTTATAATATACTAAATAGTTTTTCCTTTATATTCATTTTATATGATTTCTTCATTAATACACGGTACAGCTTTATATCAATAATCAATTAAATATCTATTTTACAATATTAATAATTTTTTTATAATTAATGGGTTCTTTATTATGTCGACCAATTATCCATGCATATTGTGCTGTCGGCGCCTAAAAGACCACTTGATCATCATTGAACCTTTTTAAAATTTCATCCAGCCCATCAGCAAGACCTGATTTATATTATCACTTGATAATTAAAAGAGGAAAATAACTATTTTTCAGATAAATTTTGTGTGTCTGTGTAAATTATATAAAAATTTAATTTAATTGCTAAATTTTACACGATGTATACTATGTAAAAATTTAGTTTACACGTATTTAAGCATTTAAAATGCCTTGCCTCACTTTGATTTGTCTAAAATGGCCAAATCCATTGGTCATTTAGCTATATTATCACCAAAAGTGTTGCTCAACAAGAGCAACCGATATTTACACCAGTGGAAGATGAAGAAAAGAAGACAATGTAACAAGTAGACAAACCATATAAATCGAGTCGGTGTGGTAGTCAGCCCTTGCTAACCGCTACATGCACTGGGCGACATAGGTATTAATTTAAAATAAAGCATATTAAGAAGAAAACGATAAAAAATATTAGTCTTCGGGGCTTGTTCCTTTCTTATTCATTATTCAATCCTCAATCATTAAGCCCTTCGTTCGATTATTGTAATAAAAAGCAACAAAAAAATGGACTCGAAAATATAGATTTTAAAGCAAAAACTTAAACTTCCTTTAACAACATTTTGGTTTCGAAAATTAAAAGACATTTATTAATTTTGGGAATTGTGGTCTGATAGTACTATACTAATTCACATAATTATTTACTATAATAGCATACGTTTAACTTTTAAGGGACAGGCTTATACGTACTTCTAATCCTATTTAACTATGAACTGAAGAAAGCTGAACTAAATTAGACTTATTTAAGACAATTCGACATCTAAACGTTTACACAAGTCTGTAAAATTTCAGTTTTTAAACAAAAACTTTCATTTATATCTTATGTTTTCATTTATTTGTCATTATGTCATGTTGCTCTAATTCTTAGCCACGTGGCATGCCAAATGCTGCCGTTCAATAAAATATCTTTCATCACCATCAATCCAAGCTGGCTAACTACCAATTTTTAGAGATGTTGCCATTCGACGTTCCATAAGTTTTAATTTATTTTTTTAATTTTAATAATGCACTGAAGAATTAACTGAGCTTTTAAAAAATAATATATGAATTTCTTAGTAGCTAATATCTTTATCCTACCTTTCTAATCCTTCTGTTTCATGTTATTTATAAAACACTAAATTTATATTTTATGGTACAATTAAGTAGTATGATTTATGAACATTTTTCATAAATTCTATGAAACTCATTACCGTAATTAATAAAAGAATTTTTTATAAAGCTAAGTGTTACGTATTTTAATAAAATATACATATTTTTTTTAATTTAAGCAGATTTTGTTTTCTTTATTTTTGGCCACTAGATTAAAAGACCCCATTCTCTTACTTATTATGCACAATGTAAAGTTACACAACTTAGGTAACTGGATAACTGTGGGTAAGTCAAACGAATTGCTTGGAAAATATCGTATGCGCTTTTGGTATAAAATACGGTAAAAAATTTGTACAGAAAAATAAAATACGATTGTTAAAAAATTATTAATCAAATATTTTCTCTTTTATTGATAAAATTGCAGATGTTCCTTCTTCTCCGAAGTGCTGGTTCTACTTTAATGATAACACGGATTTATGCTTCAATAAATATTAAGTTATTAGAATTTAACATTAAATTGGCATTATATAGTTTAACATATAACTAGTCACAGGCTTTCACTTCTGATTACCTTTCTTTCTACTTAGTCGCATTACTAAAATATGCAAATTTAATTAGAATCATCATTTAGGACATGTCGGATGCTAGAGTTTAGAGTGCTCTGGGTTAGAAAACAGCTAACCACGTGAGGGCTATCTACCTCACGGAAGAGATGCATTCATGAAGGACTTCTTAGGGTAAGCTGGATCACATCACTACGTATGTAAAATGCGGCAAAAACGTCCATTTAGCTTTTACCAACGTTAGCGAACGCTTAGTGATCTTATCCAAGCTGCCAGGGGTGGTCCTAAAGTGAGGTTAGGGCAAAGATTTAATTCCGTTTATTATTCTTAGATGCGATGAAAGATTTACAATGAAAGTTAAAATATGTCTTTTAGTAAACTCTTTTAGAGTTTACCCACCTCGAATTCTTGTTGAAAGCATTCTAGAAAAGGAGGAGACTTCCTCCATGTTAAATGGTAAATTATTTTTACCATTTCGCTACTTTTTTAACATTTTTCAATGTTTTAGTTCTATGTAGGAAGAAGGTTTTAGTAAATCTCAAACCTACAGTTGAAAGAAATAAATCCAAAGATGAGCGGAGTGATTGAGTTAATACTTCCCGTCTTACACTTTGCTTGATTCTTTCTGCCCTTCGCTCCGTCCTCGCACACTGCTCTTGGCTTTCCGTTCTTGATCTTATTCATCAATGTTATTGTTAGTAAATGGTAAATAATAAAAAAGAACCGATTCAATTCAGAGAGCCACTGATTATGATCTGCTTCCGCAAAAGACTGTTGTTCACCTTTAGTCTGTTTGCCTGCAGCACGGAAGAATTAATACAGGATAAATGATTGTGACACAGACTGTTATTTGTATCTTGAAACCAAAATCTCAGTAATTGACTTAATTAAATCGATTACTGAGATAATTAATAAATTTTGCAATTTATGTTTGGCTTTATCTACGTATTGTGTATTAATAAAAATCGTTGTTCATTGTCTGTAATACGACAGTTCTCCTCATCAAAGCTATTACGTCCGAAATAAGCAAGAAAATAACGTCTAGACAGTTTTTTAAGAGAGAAAAAGGTGTATTTGAGACGAAAAAAGGTTAAGCCTTTATATACAATGTTTCATATAAAAGCTTTCTGTGCAGAGAACGATACAAGCATTGGATACAGACGACGGAGACTAAGAGTAAATGTAATTTAACTTTTAGATTTCATATTTTCTTATTTTAAAAGTTTAACAATTACAATTGTTTTACAAAAAGAGATTACGAAAAAGGCGTTTATGGATCATGACAGGTTTTTGCAAAAGGGAAATAACTGCATTTCGATCATTTCCTGCCGACAGTAAAACATTGCTTAATGTAAATCTATATTTTTAGTTTATCATCTTACATGAATAATTACACAGCAAAATTTAAAATCTGTCTAAACACTTTATAGCTTGTAATTAAGTCTTAAATTGCTTTTATGGAAGAGATGTCTCATCCTTTTACTTTAAATAATTTTAGGGACCATCTTATTTGCGTAATATATTTCTGAATAAATGGTCCACTTCTCATATAATAATTTAAAACAAGATACGACGAAATTCTTCAATTTTGTTTTAATGCAGAATAATTCCAGTTATTCCACGTATTCCATATCATCAGAAAATTCACATATTAAGATTATCCTCTGGTCAGAGTCAGATTTTCCTGACTAGCGCGCGTTTGCCTTTTGGCTACATTCTCTCTTAGATACTACGCTCGGCCATACTTTAGCTCCTTGCTTGGCTTCGCCGATTTCATTAACATTTGGAAACCAACTACTTAGAATCCTGATAGCTTCGGCTATACCTTTCAGTTAGCTTTAGTTAAGCTTAGTTGAGTTTAATTTCCTAATCATTTAAGTTCAAGCACAAGTGGATTCTTTATGTACGTTCCGAGTTAGAAACTAATTGTAATTAGTCTGAGAAATAAATTGTAAATAACCCTTCTTACGTCTTACGTTCACACATTGAAGCGATTATTCGCTTGTTTGTGGGGTTCTAAGGTTGAACATTGAATTAAATACGTAAAACCCCACATTTCGCGCCCGAACTTGTTCTTAACGAAACATGCCGCTAGGTAGCTCTCGTTGACCCCTCCAGCCTTTCAGTTGCCTCACTCGCAACCAAACCCTATGGAGAGATTCGGATTTATCGTAGAAACTATGAGAGCGGCGATGAAGCCAACAGCAACTTTTGATGGAAGAGGATCCGTAATGACCTTCCTGGAGCAGCTGGATCTACACTTCACGTTATATCCTGTCAACCAGCCGTAAAGAATTATCATCGCTACGTCAAATTTAAAAGATTAAGCCCTCAGCTGGTACACGAATATTGGCAAGAGTCTGTTGGGGGATCCAAGAACCGAAACGTACACTTGGGAAAATTTGAAAAATTCGCTCTTGAAAGCATTCCCAGTGGTGAGAGACCGCGCAAGACTGGAATCAGAATTGTGCAGTAAGTATCAAACTAATGTTAATGAGATAACGGACATCATCTTAAGAAAGATACGTATTGTCAAATTATTATATGGGAAAAGGCTCTACAAAGAAATCATCGAAATAATTTTGCCGCGGTTGCTTCCGTCAATGCAGGACTTTCTTCAAGTTAGAAATTCGCAGACGCTGGAAAGCTTCGAACTAGCTGTCAAATTTCTGAATAGGCGAACGGCCAAAACGCGCGCGCGAACAATTTCAGGCAGTATTCAAGTTTTCACGTATAGGCGAAACCTCAAGGCCAGCAGAATTCCTATCGGCAAGAAGGGAAAGCAGCAAAGCCGGATAAGAAAAAAGCTGGTCAGATCAAAGGGTGGGGAAATAAAAAGCAGCTTGACCAAGGGGTTGAAAAGAAAAAATTAAACTAGTCACAGTGACCAGAAGGAGGCTGAAGTCACCGTTTGAGAAGGTAAATCCTTCAGAAATCAAACTGAATACGGTAGTCGTACAAAATTTGCCCTTGCCAGAGATCCCGATATTACTAAACTACGTCCCTACGACCGCTCTACTGGATACCGGGGCTCAATGCAGCTTCCTGTCGCACGATCTTTTTATAAAGCATTTTCGTCGTTATAGACTGTTTAAGACAACGGGACAACGAATGATTGCTGCCCAAGGCAAACAATGTGTCTGATTGGGCAAAGTAAGGCTGTCTTCAAATAAAGAATAAGGTGCAGAAAATAAACTTTCTCGTAGTAAAGAACTTGTTAACCGCAGTCATATTGGGGGTTAATTTCTTACGCGCAGCTAGCGCAAAAATTAATTTTAAAGATTCTACCTTACAGGACAAGATGGACAAAATTCAGGAAGAAAAAGCTGCAGCCCCGGATGTGAATCTAAGTAACCTCGAAGAAGAAGAAAAACAAAAAATCCAACAATTGGTAAGAACCTTTTCACTTGATAGCAAACCTGGTTTCTGCCAGATTATCTCGCATACGATAGATACTGGTAGTGAGCCCTCAGATCGTTCAAAACCTTATAGATATGACTGGGTTAAGGAAGACATTCTCGAGCAACACATTAAGAAAATTCTCGATGATAAGATGGCAGATCCGAACTCATGGAGATTCGCATTTGATTACCGAAAATTAAATAGCATAACGAAATACTCCACATATTCCCTCCCGACAATAGATGAAATTATAAGAAAACTTCGGTTGACTAAATATATGACCACTTTAGACCTGACGCTAGGATGTTTTCAAATTGCAGTAAAACACCAGGATGTTGAAAAAACAGATTTTATTACAAAGTCGGGCGTATATGCCTTTTTGAGACTGGCGTTTGGCTTAAGCGGAGCTTCGGCTACTTTTCAAAAAGTTATGGATATTCTTCTAAGCCCAGTCTTCGGCAAAAAAAAAAAACAGTCATCTATCTCGATGATATTATTGTGACAAGCGAAACCCTAGAGGAACACATTAAACATTTAGAGGAATTTTTTACGTTATTAGATGAGACGGGCCTGAAAATTAATCCAAAAAACGGCAAATTTCACCGCCAGGGAATTGAAGTACCTCGGCTATAAAATCTCCAAAACCGGCATTGAAACTGACAACTCTAACTTTTAGCTATTGAAAGTTATCCACCTCGAAATACGGCCAACGCTTCTGTTCGTAAGTTCCCGGAAGAGGATTAAAATTTAGAAATTGCAGCAAACGAGTCAGACTACGCAGTTGGCGCAGTTGTTTCCCAAAATGAGCAACCAATAGCTTTTTTTAGCAAGATGCTTAATCAAACTTAAGGAAATTATACCGCAACTAAGCGGGAAACCCTCGCGGTCTTATTAGCGGTGCACAATTCCGCGTGTACTTCGGAAGTGCGCCGTTAACTGTGCATTCCGACCACGCGGGAGTTGGTGGTCTATACTCCAGTAAAAATCTTTCACCCTGGCTCATACGTTCGACACTAAAACTTAAAGAGTTTAATTTAATAATAAAACACACGCCGTGGAAAGAAAATGTAATTGTGGATGCACTGTCAAAAATAAAGATCGATGAAGACGGAAAAACAATTAAATGTACGATGCTAAGTGCAAAAGAAATTGAATCCCGTGAAACAATAATTTGCGAATTAAAAATCGGACCCAGAATTTAAAGACATTTACGCTTATCTTGAAGATACCGAAACTTTCGACATGTAGACTTTTTGGGTATTCGCAGTAGGGCGGCCCATTATGAAGTTAGCGATAAATTGTTGTTTTACACGAAAACAACCAACGATAATCAAGAATTGTGGCCGGTAATCCCAATGAGTCTAAGCTCAAGTATTCTAGAGGAGCTTCATGACTCGAACTTAGGAGACCAGCTTGGGCTTAGGAAAACTCTGCAAAGGCTCCTCGAAGCAGTGTATTTTCCGCAGTTGTACAAAGTTGTGACGGCGTATGTCAGGTCATGTCACTTCTGTCAATTAATTAACGACGTTAATTACAACCCGGGCGGGTACTTAAATAGCATAAGAACCAGTTTCCCAAATGAATTGGTTGGCATTGATTTGCGTGGTCCCTACCCTAGAACAAAGATTAATAAAAAGAAATACTTGTTAACCATCGTGGATCATTTCCCAAAATGCGTAGAAATAATTCCCTCTCAACGTGCTTTAGCAAAAATAGTAGCAGATTCGTTTCTAAATATATCTTCAAATATATCTTAAAATACGGCGCCCCAATAAAAGAAATATCAGATAATGGCAGGCAATTCGTAAGTAATTCATTTGAAAATCTTTGTACGGGCCTTGGCATACGCCATCTAAAAATGGTACCTAATAGACCGCATTGGAATATTGCGGAACGTGTAAATAAGAATATAGTTTAAATTATTCGGGGATATGTTAAGAATTATCATGACGGTTGGGACAGCTGTGTCAATGAATTAGGCTTTGCCTTGAGGACAGCAGAACATGATACCGCACAAAAAAAACCCCGCAAAACTATTCCGAGGAAGAAAAATTTTAACGCCACTGGATAAGCCATTTTTCATTCAGCAAAGACAGCAAGAGTTTCAATTGAAAGATATCCAGAAAATTATTCATGCGGCCATCAAAAATTCTGACAGGGCGAGGTCGAAACAAAAAGGTCTATTGTGATAGAAAGAGACACGAGGTAGAATATACGATAGGGCAAAACGTATTAAAAATAAAACGTTCACTATCATCTGCACCCGAAAATAGGGTAGCCAAATTTGAGCCCAGGTTTGATGGGTCATTCATTATCGAGAAAATCAAATGCTCTACGTTTTACCTAAAGGCGGAAAATGGCCAGCAAACAATTTCTAATGTGGACCAGCTTAAACCGTACTATAGTTGTACGGATTTGCAAGTTTTAAAAGATTTATTGCAAGAATTATTATTATTATCCTTGCGCCAAGAACATCGATTTCACCGTCGCCTAGCAGAGATCCCCCAGCAACAAAAAAAAGGTGAGAATACTGAATAATGTACCGCCAAGCGAACGCAACAGGAGCCACGAGGTTCAGGCTCAGCGAAAATGAAGAGAACGAAACAGAGAATGGTTCCCCGTCGACGGAAGCCAGTGCCGATGGGAAAGCTGAAAAAGTCCATGGAGCGTCCAACGCCAAATCTGAGGCCTCGGGGGAAGCCGCAGGAACATGGCAGCCATGATCCACGAGAAGAAAACGAGCCGCCGAGGAAAGAACCATTCCGTTTCAGGAAACCAGAAGAATCAACAGAATATTTAAAGATGCCGAGGGAAGATCCGGTTACTACAAAGCAAAGAAGAGACCAGAGAACTAGAACCCTCAACCAGCGAGAAAAGCAGGCCGATTCAACGCCAGAGGAATGACAAGAAAGGAGAGGCCGGAAGTGAATACTAGCCGCCAGAGAAGACTGAGAATTCAAAGTTTAGCATCTTCCACTTGGCAAAAATTCTTCAAGAAAAGAATGGAGGATTATAGAAACCAAAACGATAAATGAAAATTTTCCTTGTTTACTATTTTGTATTGAAAGTTCGATTTATGTCATGTGTTTAAAGCTGTTAAATACTGCTTAAAGCAAGAAATTCAATTCGCAAGTTTGCGAGAATATAGTTGTAACTATCTGTTAAACAAAAAAAGATTTTTGACTTCGCAAGTCAGAGAGAATTTGATAATATAAAACTTTTGAGAATTCTCAAGTTGCGAGAAACTAATTTGTGGATATGTTTAGTCAAAAGACTTCAAATGGGTTTACTTAAAGGAAGATTGTAGCAAAACTTTGCAAATTTTGTCTAGCAACTATAACGAATGATGCAAAATGAATTTTAAAATCTTGCAAATTAAAATGTTCTATTGAATGCAGAAATGCTAATGTCAGCTTTGTAAAGTGAAACTTGTACAAATGTATGTTTTTGTCAAGCATGACTGTAAATACTGTATATAAAAGAGGGACTGAAAGAAAGTATAGATTGAATGTGTTTAAAGTTAGGCTCCCCAGGCTTCACTTAAGAATTTAAATTGAGCTCTATGTTAGTAGATTAGATCTAGTTTCGTGTTTAAAAGGAGCCTTCTGAGGTCTGGAATGGCAAGTTCTAACAAATCGTACCTGTTGGATAGTTGGTTTGTATCTTCGCGATAACACAACAATAAGACACTCATTTCACTCAGAACAATTTCTGGAGTGCATAGGGAAGGAGATTTTAAAGTTTGATGTGAATAAAAGTGTTTGAGAGCCAAAAATAATTTCAATAAAGAGTTTGGTTAACGAATGTGGAAATTATTTGTGTAAGAACCCCATTAATGCTATTTCCTTCCAGATAATTTGTGGAAAGACCAAGACAGATAGCCTGCTAAAAAAAAGAAGCAGACGTTTTTCCGAGTCAATTTGTAAAATATATTTCTCTTAGTTTAGTAAAGCTTTAGATATTGTGTAAAGTTGGCTCTAATCAGGAATCGTTTTAACGATGAATTTAAGAAAGCACTATTGCTTCAAGTTTAAATTTTGATGAAAAAGAGTTTTGAGGAATTTACACTCTTTAACAAGGTCGTTTTGAGACCTTATTCTTCGAGCAGTTAAATTCTGGTGGAGAAAGATTTAAGGTTTATCCTAATTTTATTAACAGTTACTTTAAGTTATGAAACTTTCCTATCTATTCTAATTTCAGTTTACAATTTCGTACCAGAATATAATTTCAGAAACGCAGTTAATGCAAATGAGTAAGAGTACTATTTAAGTCGATGTTTCGCCGACTTCAGAGAGTCTTGATTTTCCTGACTAGCACACGTTTTCCTTTTAGCTGCGTTCTCTTTTAGATACTACGCTCGGCCATACTTTAGGTCCTTGCTTGGCTTCGCCGATTTAATTAATATTTAGGGGCGAATTACTTAGAATTCTGATAGCTTCGGCTATATCTTTCAGACAGCTTTAATTAAGCTTAATTTAGTTTCATAATTATTTAAGTTCAAGCCCAAGTGGATGCTTTGCTGTATACTTCGAGTTAGGAGTTAATTATAATAATTTTGAGAAATAAAGGGTAGTTAACCTTTTTTATGTCTTACGTGTTTATTCTCACACTTAAGCGATTATTCGCTTATTAGTGTTTGTAGGGTTCTAAGATTGAACATAAATAAAGCTAAATAATGTAAAACCCCACACTACACGTAAATGTTTTAGAGCTATCCACATCAAAAGCAATTTTTCAGCATACTCTAATGTTTTTTATCTTTGTTTGGTAATCGATTTAGTCCTCTTCGAAATGTTAGCTGATTCAGTAGAATAGCGTCTTTGTTTTTCATAATCGTAGATATCATCGTACTTTCATAATCGTAGACATCATCGTATGCCATAGCCAAGTTGTGGATACACGTGCCATCTTCATACCTTCCAATAATCTCTTTTTCCACCTGCATGTTGATTTTTCCACCTGCATGGTAAATATTTATTATTTTTCTTTTTCCACCTGCATGGTAAATATATATTACGACACTATTCTGTATGGTATATGTGTACTTAAAACTATTTAGTCTAGCCTGCACTTTATTCATTGTATAGGAAAATGCGGAATTCATACAATTTATCCACTTGTAGTAAAACTACTTATTTCTTTTTTTTTTGTTGCTAATGCTCACTTGTCGGACTTATAGTTAGCCCAAGCCCTTGAAAGTCCTTGTGGCAAGGAGCGCAGGATTACGCCTGTTGTTGCCAATAACCTTAAGCACCATTCAAGTGACAGTGCGCTTCAGCTGAGTTCCGCTCCCCCCCCCAATTTTGACAGTGAGCGTTCCAG
The DNA here is from genome assembly GCA_000611955.2 of Stegodyphus mimosarum. Classification (NCBI taxonomy): domain Eukaryota; kingdom Metazoa; phylum Arthropoda; class Arachnida; order Araneae; family Eresidae; genus Stegodyphus; species Stegodyphus mimosarum. The sequence goes on along the minus strand of KK113596.1, from coordinate 905,655 downwards.
GCGGATGGGTCCGAGGGTCTCCACCCCTCTTTCCTTACCACCAACTTCTCGAGAGGACTTTCGGTTCTCCGAAAATTTACAGTGACCCCTTTAGTGCACGAAAACTACATTTGCAAGCATTCATGCCTTCTCCAGAACTCGAACCCGGGGTCTTTGGTACTGCAGTTGGCTCCCGTAACCATTATTCCGTTTGGGCGGCACTTATTTCTTAGCTTCAAAATAAGGACAGACTCAGCGCTCCATGTTTATGGTCCACTTTAATATGTGATTTAAAAAGTTGGCATTACGTAACTTCTAGTACATTAATAGTTTAAATTTGTGGCTTTCCACTTTTCTATCTAACAGCTGAATGTGTAGGAACCTCGTGAATAGATAAGCGAATAATCGCTTGAGTCGGGAATAGAGACGTAAAACTCAAGAAGGGTTATTTACTCTTTATTATTCAAAATAAGAGTGTACAGTTGGCTCCTTTCTCAGAGCGTACAGCAAAGCCTCCACTTGGGGTTGCACTCAAAGTAATAAGAAATCAAACTTAATGCTTAACTAAAAAGGTGTATACCAAAGCTATCAAAATTCTAAGTAGTTGGCCCCTAAATATCAAATAAGCTGTCGAAGCTATCAAGAGCCTGAAATACGGCCGAGCATAATAATAGCTTAGAGAGACGTAGCCAAAAGGCGAACGCTCACTAGACAGAAATTCTGGCTCTTTACCTCAGTCAGTGGAACTTCGACTTAAATACCACTCTTACTCATTTGACCTAAACGTTATGCTAGAAATACATTCTGGTAAGAAAGTGTAAGCTGAAAATAGAAGGGACATGAAAGTGGCTTAAACTAAAGATAACTGTTAAAAACTTGGGATAAATCTTATGAAGTTAAAAAATAAGTAAAAGCTGCTGGATGGGATCAGAAAAGGCTATTTTATAGGTGGCAGGTCAGTTTTCAAAACTTACCAGTGGCCTATACCGGCTCATGGCCACATATCAAAACTAGGCAGCAGGGCATAAGTGTTTATGATCGCAGAGAGAATAGAGCTGCAAACAAAGAAGGAAATTACTCGCCTCATTCAGAGAGGAGTCACAAGGGAATCTAGGGGGTAATTCCTCTAAGGAGGATTTTATAGTTTCAGGAGGGAATGCGGTCAGACTTTTATTTATCTGTAAGCATTTAATTTTAGTTTAGGAACATAAAAATACTTCTTATACAAGTTTTGGTATTTATCAACATTCCTATACATTTTCTCGCCTAATTTGTAAAGCACATTTAAAAATAATCTAAATTTAAATAAATGCATATGTATTTTTGGAATTTTGGAAAGGAGGGTGATATGATCGTCTAGCAATGGGGATGCATGGGGCAAAAAAGCTTGACAGCCACTGATTTATACTAAAATGGTAAATTTTAAGACCACCTGTTCGAAAGGCTTCGTGGTTAGGTTATTGGAATATGGCAAAGTACACGAGGGCTATCTACCTAATGGAGGAATGGATTCTACCTAGTGGGCTACCTACCCAATGGATTATCCGTCTAATGCCTTCTTGGAGGAATTTTTAAGGGAACATAGTTTGCATCGCCGAACGTTTTGTTTCTAATTAATGTTGAATTAACTTTGACTCTCTCAATAAAACTTTGCATAGAGCTTGGTGAATATACTAATGTTACTACTGAATTGTAAACTCTGCGACTAACGGCAGTTGTGACATTTACTCTACTCTCGACTAGTCACGCATCTGTATGCATTTAAGAATACGGAAAAGGCAAAATTAATAGGAAACAATTAAAACGTTTAATAAAAAGCAGCTAAATTTGCTGCGCTGAAATCAAAACATTGAGGCGTTTGCTTAATTCAAAACCTTGAAATAAAAATAAAAATGGTACAATAAATCATAGAATAACCAAACATCCTGAAAATGTATCATCTGTGCTTGTACCAAATAATATCAAGCATTTTCATAAATTCTGTCAGAGTTAAGATATTAATTATTATACATCCTTTTTAAATCAGTTTATGCTTTTTAAAAAATATTAGTCAATATTTGGCCCGACATGTAATTAATCACTCTTCAGAGTTTTTAAACAGAGCTCAAGATATTGCAAATCATTTATTATTCAAACAATACTTGTAACCCCACATTATAATTTTTCTGTTATGTTAGCGAAATGTAAATAAAACCCTTAGGAGGTATTAAATGATATAATCATAAAAGAGTGCTTATTTAAATGATACCTATTCTGCAGTTTTAAAAATTAATTTCCGTAGGATCACTCCATGCAATTATTTTTGTTGTGCTTTTAGATAATGCCAAACATTTTATACTTAAAAACGATTTCGTAAAAAACTTTTATTTAAGGCTGAAGAGAGATTTTATAAGAGTCTCTGCAAATAATTGTGTAAAGTAATCAGTTCAAAACCGTTTCCCTTCAATCTTTTTTAAAGAAGTAGTGAAATAATTTCTTTATCAGACGGTTTTCATAATTTAATTTTAATGTAATGTTATTATATTAAGATAAAGTAAATTCCTCTATAAAAAATTTTATTTAAATTTCACAAGCTAGTTATTAATCCTCCTCACACTTAAACAATGAAAACAACTAAAGTAATCTATCGAATTTTAAATGATTAATACAGACTTAAACACGATTCCTTCGGTTAAGTATTCTCCGTCAATTCTTTAGTCTTTAGATTAAAGCAATGGAAAACGAATTGATTAAAGCACGTTCAGTAAAAGACAGTAAAGTCACACAAAATTGTATATATGTAGATACACCCACAATTTTGTATAATTCGTAGCAAAACATATGTGTGTGTGTGTCCATGTTCTGTTGCGAATTCTGTGTCGCAAAATTTAAGTGCTTTTAATCATTTAAGTAATCAATTATTTAAGTATTTTATTTGTATTTGTATTTGATTATTTTAAATTTGAAATTTTGAAGAGCATACTGAATATATATATATATTTATAAAGAGTGTATTTAAAAGCTTTAGGCAATCATTTTTCTTCAACGGTCCAGTTTTCTAACGAAGAAAGGGGAGCGTCTTTTAACGGAAGTAACATCTGTGGGAATAGCTTTAAGATGACAGTTGGAACTGAGAGCAGCATAATGTTGTTTCCCATGTCTTTGTTACGAAGCAGTAAAATGGGTATCGTAATTTGCTCCCCGCAATTCTCTTAAACTTTAGCTTTGTGAAAGTTGCCTTGCTTATAACTTCGGCAGAAAGGAAAAGTTCTAAATTGGATCTTGAAAGGTCAGTTTTTGTTGTTTCTCCTTAGATTTTTCGCTTGTTAGCAAGGGGGGTCGAATGCTTAATCTTAAATTTTCCCAGGTGTTAGAGTCATTTCCACAGCTGGTCAACCGTCAACTGCAGACAATGACTTTATTTTGATTCGTTCGAGGGGTTTGGTTTTGTTCGGTTAAATTATGGAAAGTCTCGGGTTGGCAAGAATTGAATTTTGACCAGTAATATTTAATGGAAGGAGAAACCGCGTTTTCCTCGGTTCTTGCGCGAGTTTAGAAGTCAGTTTTTGAATTGAGTGGAGTTGAGTTTTGATACAGAGAAGAGAATTAGCAGAGAGGGCTTTTGCCCTGCTGCCGAGCTTCGCTTTTGCGGGCGGGTTCGAGCTTGCAGTCCGCGGACGGGCACAGGAATAGTTATTCCGGAAACTTGTGATGCTCCTTCTACGTTGTTTACGGGTGACGGACTACCAGAGTTCACGGGCGACTGACCACCAGAATTTATGGGCGACTGACTACCAGAGATCCCAGCCGTTACACAAAAAAAGAAAAAAAATGATGATGTATCTCTCGGAAAAGATCTGTGAGTGAAAGCCTTAAATTATTTTTGGCTCTCTCTCGCTCTCTATTCTCTATCTATCTGAATTCCATGGTGGATTAGTGATATGATTCATTTATGTATATATATATATATATATGTATTTTAAGAAGTGACTGAGAACACAGTTAATTTTAAAGGATTTAGATTTTTTTTCACCAACTTAATTAGTGAATTATCTTATATTTTATTGGTATCTTTATAGTGTTTGTCTTAATTTAATCTTGCGTAACTGGTAGAAAAAATATTTTTTTAAACCCATATTAATTTTCGTTTTTGAGATTTCATTAACAGTACCCGAAAATATTAAATCTTCACAAAATACGAATATTTTCGTAATTTGCAAAAGGAACGTGATTTAATTAAAATTTCTCTCCTCCTTGAATGCTTTGCACAAAATAAATAGTTTTAGTAAGTAGTTAATGAGTCGTAACAAGCGTAAATTTTAATCTCACACTCTAATTGGGCAATTAACCATAGAACTTGAGGTGAAAATTCCCACAATCAGAATTTTATATGCAAATTATGAAATAAAACAAATGACTAAAGTCATTAAAATATTCTATATTCAGCTTATTTTGATTGATGTTAAGAGTAGCTAAAAATATCCAAACTAATTAACAAAGTTCCACGTTATAAGAGGAATATGAATAATTTGTTTACAACTGATGAAATTTTAACAATGAACACAGTCTCATAAGAGTAAATATTCTCGTAAACATTTGAATCCTTTCTGATTGGGTTCCTGTTTTTCTGCACTGTTGTGGTGTTTTGCATTGTTTTATATATGTATTTTATTTATTTATGTTTTTTAATTTGATAATTTTGGGGTTTATTAGATCAAAGGGAGTTAGCCCAAAAGGGCTATTAATTTCGTTTTGGCATTTTGCGTTGGTTCACTGAAAATGTCGCTTCACTTTTCAAATTATTGCCACCAAATATTAGAGACCCCTATTATATTTAAAGAAATTAAATAATGAGCAATCTGCATAAATGTATGTATATTTCTCGCACTGTGATAAAACAACGGTACCTAGAGCCATCACATTTTGAATAACGTACGTTTTCACCCGAATATGGGTATCTGGAAGACCAAATCTGGAATTTGGAATTTGTTTTATTATGGATTTCATATTTTGTAAAACGTTAACGAATTTTCGATTAACAAACTCAACGATTTCAGATCTAGCAATGACAACACTGTACGAAAACAAAAGATATTTTTATCTCCAGCGCGCGAGACTGTGTATCGGAAATTCTAAAGATATGGTCATTTTAAAAGTATTTTGCAATACTGTTGTTGAACTGAATTTTATGGTTTAACGTTTTATTTTATGCCAAGAACATCTTATTTAATAAATAAAGATAACATATAAAACGTTAAATAAAACACCCCTTTGAACGTAATGTAAAATCTGAAAGCTTTCAGATTTTTTTTGTTTAATCTAATTTGTGTCCACATGCCCTATATTTAAGTGTTTATTTGTTATATAGATTTGTAGATTTTTTAATTTTGAATGCAACAACGTTGGAACTATAAAGTTAGCTGACGTACGAGTAGAATGCAAGATATAGGCAATTTTGTTCCTGATGGGCCTTGGTAACATTTTTTGTGTGCAAGTTGGCAACATTTGGCAATTTCTAGTAAACTTGGCGACCTCTTAGAAGCTCCGCAACCGATTCTTTCAGAAATTTCCAGAGCTTGTGCTGTAAAGTATAAATATGGGTCATAACCCTAGTTCCTACAATAGCGAATCAGCTGTGAGATTTAGCAGTTAACTAAGTTCTTCTTGAGTTATATCCAGGAACGTTTTGTGCTGAATGTGCTATTTATTGCACTTATTTAAATAATAAATTTCCATTCCTTCCGGCTTATCTGAACTTATTATTTAAAGAAGCATCAATGATCCTGTGGCTCGCAATAATATAGCATATTTTTCCTGACTGATTAAACCCAGAAAATGAAAGAAACCTTTGCAGGTTTATTTGTTTATTTAACTGATATGGTAAACTATAGGGACTCCTCCCTACTCTGCTACCATATATAGCCCACTTGGGTTGAAAAGTGTTTCGCGTAAAAGCTGGATAGCTTCTTTTGCTGGTAGAAAACAAAGAAAAAAATCTGAAATCTGTTTCAGATTTTAAATTACATCCAAAGGGGCGTTTTTGTAATATTTCGTGTGTTACTTTATTTATTAAATATCATGTTCTTCGTACTTAAATCATAACATTCAGTTGAACAGCAATATCGCAAAATAATTTAAAATGAGCATACCTTTACAATTTCCGATACACAATTCCGTGCGGAGATAAAAAGGTTTTCTTTTTCCCGTAGAGTGTTGCCATTGCTCGCTTTTAAATAATTGAGTTTGTTCATCAACCATTAAGGAATAGCGAAAAAAACGATCTGATTTTGATGCAGGTTTTGAACAGTTCAATCGATTTTGAAAGCGGTCAGACCCAGGCCCCTCTTCATAAGACCAAAACAATTTCTGTAGATTTTTTTATCCTAGAAACAAAATTTTCTGAAAAAATATCTGCGCCAAACTAATGTTGATTTTTTCTTCCTAATTTTAAATTTTAAGCGGGCATTTCCTTTTATAATTTGATCCAGTCATGTACAAAGGAATCAGTTTTTCAAGTTTTTTAAAGATCTACTAGATTAATCAGGTTAACACGGCTGAAATTCTTCAGAAACTTTCTATTATGCGCCTAAAAATGTCTCTGAGTTTTGACTTTACTACATCATTTAAATTCTACTGCCATTTTTAAGGATGTTTTTCCTCTTCGTTTAATGCTATTAAACCAGCCGTGGACAAACATAATCACATTAAGCGGCACTTACTGTATTTAACGTGATTATTAGTACGTATATTAAATGTCATATGTTTAGTTTTAGAAAATATTTTTTAACTATAAAAAGGTTATGTTACCCTGGAAAGTGAAACAAAAACTAAAATACAGATTAAGAAAACGATTAGTAGTAGTATTAAGAAATTTAAAAAAATATTAGTCAAAGATTTCTTTCAAATAATAATTAAAAAAAACATTTATGACAATCTGCAATTTAATTATTCATAGTTTAATAATTCCAACAGACTCATCGGGGCTAATTATTTATCAGCAAACAAGAACAGTTAAGTAATTGTGAACACACGTTTTGTTCTTCTTGATTATTTGAATAAACAAAAACTGAAACAAATATTAAATTAAAAATACACACGATTTTTTTAAAACATTTATTACTCTCCATGCTCAAAGAATCAAAAATATACCCTAACGTAAATTCAGGCCTTGAATGAGGACAACACGTAGAAGAATAATTAAACAAAAATAACAAATAAAACATAAAACATAGAAATAAAAACTCCTAATATTAAAATCACGATAATTTTATAAGTAACAATGCAACAGCCAAAATATGCAAAAACACTAATTTCAAATATCCTAATTCTCGTTCGTATATTCTTAACTTATCCTAATTCGTATATTCTTAACTTTTTAAGATGGGAAGAAACACGTTTTTTAAAATTTTTTTGTGAATATAGTCATTATTTGCCCAAAGGGCGTTAGCCCGGAGGAGATATTAATTACACTCTTAGACAAAAAAAACGACGCACCACGACATACGAGAAGGTATAAAGCAAATTGGACACAAACTGATATTCATACAGGTTTCGACGGAAAATGCAAAATTTTACATTTTGGCTGCCAATGAATGAAAAGTTTTCGCTACAGCGTATCTGATCTGCGCAACTGGCAGGATATTTAAGAAAAGAAATTACGATTCCAGGTCATAAATTCTTCACGAATTTCATTCCGTGTACTCTGGTAGACAGTAACTATGCCTCGCATACAAGTGCGCGACGATATGCGCAAATGTCAGAATTTGGGCGAGGTCGTGCAGTTGGGCTCAAAGAAAACGGTTGGTCTTATCGGCAAATAGCTCGACATTTGAGCAGGAGCGATGCCACTATTAGACGATGTTGGCAGAAATGGATGAACCATGCCGCACACAGCATCAAGAAGGAAGCGGTAGGCCTAGAGAAACGACAGAACGTGAAGACCGAGGAACCGAGGAATAGGGGCACTTTCAGCTCAGATGCATCATTATCATCGATTGTATGTGCAACTAGTGCTTCAGTGACCGCAAGGACCGTTTATTCATAGACGGTTCCCAGAAAGGGGACTGAGGTCACGGCGCCCCTTGCACCGACTACCAGTGACCTCTGTACAACGTCAAGCACGTTTGCAGTGGTGTTGGGCTTATTCGCACTGGAATGTCACTGACTGGAGCAGAACAGTCTTCAATGATGAGTCCCGCTTTGAAGTGAGTCCCGATGACCAGCGAAGGCGAGTCTGGAGCAGCAGTGTGATACCAACCTGACTGTCTTCCAGCAAACAGGCCGACAACCAGGAGTGATGGTCTGGGGTGCCATTTCATTTCATAGTAGGACCCCTTTGGTTGTCATCCGTCGCAACCTTACAGCACAGCGGTACATCGACGAAGTTCTAAGGTCCGTAGTGTTGCCCTTCATGTCACGCTACCATGGGCTTACATTTCAGCAAGATAATGCCCGCAACAACACTGCACATGTTTCTACTGCTTGTTTTAGTGCTTGCCGAACATTACCTTGGCCAGCAAGGTCGCCGGATCTCTCTCCTATTGAGCACGTTTGGAGCATCGTGGGCAGGGCCCTCCAACCAGCACGGGATGTTGACGATCTAGCGCCCCAGTTGGACAGAATTTGACACGATATCCCTCAGGAGGACATCCGCAACCTCTATCAATCGATGCCAAGCCGAATAACTAATTGCTTGCATAAGGGCCAGAGATGGACAAACGCGTTACTGACTTTTTCACTTTGTGAAGCTCTATGACTTCAATAAATCATCCAATTTTTCTCAAACTGTAATCATTTGTTTTAATGTAGATGTACATCACTTCTACCGGTTTTTGTCCCATTCGGATAACTCCTTCTTGGTGCATCTTTTTTTTTATTTATTTTTTTTTTGTCTGAGAGTGTAATTTTGTTTTGCCATTTTGTGTTGATTCACCTTTCAGACTGTTGCCACCAAATATTAGAGCCCTGTATTATATTTAAAAAAATTAAATAATGAAGAATATGCATAAATGTATATATGTTTCTCGCATTGTGATAAAACAACGGTACCTAGAGCCATCAAATTTTCAATAACGTAATCTTCCATCAAATATAAGCATCTGGAAGCCCTAATTCGGAATTTGGAATTTTATTTATCATCTATTTTATATTTTGTCAGGCATTAAAGAATTTTTGATGAAGAAACTTGACGATTTCTAAGCGAGGAATGGCAACACTATAAGGGAAAAAAATATTTTTATCTCCAGCGCGCGAGACTGTGTATCGGGTATATGATCATTTTAAAATTATTTTGCGATACTGCTGTTGAATTGAATTTTATGATTTAAGTGAGAAGAACATGCTATTTAATAAATAATGGTAGCACACAAAACGTTAAAAAACGCCCCTTTGACATAATGTAAAATCTAAAAATTTTCAGATTTTTATTTTTAGTTTTTGTTTGCTCAAATAGTCAAGAAGGACGAAATGTATGCTCGGAACTCCTTATCTGTTTTTATTAATGATTTAAATAACTACCTTCGATGAGTCTGTTTGAAAAATTAAACTATAGTAATTAGTTTAGAGATGGTAATAAATATTTTTAAAAAAAATTATTATTAACAAACTCCTTGAATAATGCTTTGTTTGAATTACTTAAGATTATTACTTTTTGTTTTCTTAATCTATATTTTCCGTTACAATAGGTTTTTCACTTTCCAGATTAGTATAATCTTTGTATAGTAAAAAAAAGATTTATTTCGTAAAATCAAATTTGCAGTCTTAAGCTGGTTAAGCCATTGATTTTATTATTTAAATTACTACTTTTTATTGCATTTTTAAGTAGTTGCTTATACATAGCTGTTTAATATCGTATGTTTATGTACGTATATTTAATGTGATACTTAATATTTAATGGTAGAATGATAAAAAAGTCAGTTAGAAACACAAAATAAAATAAAATAAATAAATTTATTTGCATAAGGAAAAGATACATTCTATATGCAAGAGCTGGAAACCGTAACAAGCAGGGCCAGATTACCAATTAGGCACAGTAGGCACGTGCCTAGGGCCTACGAAGGCCAAAGGGCCTACGAAGGCCAAAGGTCTTAGGGCTTTGAAAAAAAATATATTGAAATAAAAATATCCCAAAAACTTATAAACATTTTTATATTATTATATAGTGAAGGTCAAAATAATATATGTAAATACAAATACACAAAAAATACGAATACAAAACGTTTGGTTTACTAAGTAGATCCTAAAATAACTCCTTTTTTCGGGATTTTGACACAGCGAATTCGTGTATTATATCTTCAAAATTAATGCCGCGAGCGACATCACTTTCAATACACAGAAGGCCCAGTGACGAAGTTCTCTCTTGACCCATAGTTGAACGCATAAAATTTTTTATAAGCTTCAACTTGGAGAATGATCTTTCTCCTTCTGCATTCGAACCCAATATCGAAAGGTATATGCGCAATGCAATATTAACATTTGGGAAACTTGACACAAGTTTATCCTTTATTTGTAATTTGATGAGATCCGTTATAGAGGTGGTTTTGGGGTACAAATTTGAAAAAATCAAATACTCATCAACAAAGTTTTCTTCTAAGTCAGACGGATACATTTTTACCAGAGCTTGAGCCTTAACCTTGATAATGTCCTCGGTCAGTGTATTATCCGTAAGAAAACTAAATGTGTCATAAAGGCTGGTATACGCAGTGCGTCTCTTTGTCATTTCAGCGCAAAGCACATCCAGAACAATAAAAAAAACATTAATCTTAAAGGAATCTTTGGCACTGCGAGAGGGAGTCTCATCTGGCCCTTCATCGAACTGTCGTTTTCTCTTACGAACTCTAGTTTCGGATTCTTTAAATTCTGAATCTGGTGCAAGGGCTTTTGCCTTAAGATAATAGCTATTATACATGTCCTCAGTTCTGCAGTGAGATAAATATTGAATTAAACTGTCGTAAAGTCGCACCATCGTGTTAAACTCGATGCCAGGTTCTTGAAGAGATTTATTTACAATATCGACGTGTTTTAGTAGATCTTCCCAAATAACTGTGAGTAATACCATCTCCAAAGTATTCATTTGATGGATTAAGGTTTGTGCCTCAATCACTGTTGTAGGTTTCATACCTTCACTAGTTGAAATATTTGTAAGAATACCACGTATATCATCATAATGGGCACATAATGTTTTTACAGCCTCATAACGTGCTGACCATCTGGTCTCTGAAAGTCTTTTTACAGAAATTTTACTTCCCAAAGACCTTAGTTTAGACCATCTTTGAGGGGACGCTGCAAAGAAATTGTAGAGCGATTGCAAAATTTCAAAAAATTTTACAGCTTCTAAGCAGCTTTCTGCCGCCGCTGTGCCAACTAGATTAAGACTATGAGCTCCACATGGTACCCAAGTGGCTGCGCTGTTGATTTCCCTAAATCTAGTTTGTACTCCCGAATACACTCCGCTCATATTAGCCGCATTGTCATAAGACTGACATCTGCAAAATTTTGGGTCTATTCCCTGATTTTCTAAAACTGAAATTAGAGTGTCAAAAAGATACTTGGCATCATGTTTTTCTATTTTAACAAACATCAAAAATCTTTCATATATATCTCCAGTTTTTGAGACATATCTAATAACTATGGAGAGTTGATCCGTATGGCTAACGTCAGGTGTAGAATCCACAGTGATTCCATAATACTTGGCTTCTTTGATTTCTGTAACTATTTTTTCCAATACTTTTGACCCCAGTAAAATTATTAGTTCTTCATACGTTGTGGAGGATAAATATGATACTTTTCCGCGGCCTGGATTACCGTATCTTCTTACATGTTCTTCTAGAAACGGATCAAATTTGGCTAAGAGATCGATACACCCAAGAAAATTGCCATTACTAGGATCACCATGTATTTCATTATCGCCTCTAAACGCTAGTCCCCTTTCGGCCAAAAACTTAATTACTTCCACTACTCTTCTTAAAACCGTTGTCCAATATGTGCTTTCTTTTTCCTTGACAATATCAAACGTCTCATCAATTTTTCTAGTTTGTTGGTAGTTCACTAAAGCAGAAATAGATGCAAAATGTTCTTTTGACACTTCATGACTTGAAATTCTCGAATGTGCGTTTTTCCAGTCATTAAAGCCTGTAAGGAATTGGTTACACAGGTTTGGATTTCCAGGTAGGTCCGATTTGAACAAAATACATTTATAACAAAAAAACTTGCCAGTAGATTCGGAAAATATCAACCAGTCCCTTTTTATAATATCATTGTTGTTCAGTTTTCTGAAAAAATAATCTTGTGATGGACATCTCATTATTTCGCCAAATTTAGTGGCGTATAACTTAAAATTTATATCCAATTTCTGCACAGGGTGATTACGAGAGAAGTAATCGATAAGATCTGCGCTTATGGTTGTCCACCGTGCTGGATCAGAACTGAAAATACTTGAGGCTGATGTTGTTGGTAGTGATTCAGGCACCACCTGCTTGGAAGCGTCGTTAAAATTTCGTAAACCCCCGTCAGCCTCGTCTTCTGTGACATTCTCAGTTTTATTGGTTGAACATTCTTGCGAGTCCCAACAAGCCTCAGCTTCTTTAGGTCTAACCTCGATCGAGGAAATATCTACCGCATCTGCATTATCTTCTGTCTCCTTAGAAATGTTAACATATTTCAATAAAGAACCTTTAATTTTACTAAGCGACTCACTCACTTTCTCTTTCTTTTTGCGTTTTTCATGTCCACTTTGGTGTTTTCTTTTATATCCATCAGACATTTTTCGCTAAAAAAAAATATTTAAAAAAAGCTTTTATAAATTGCGCTTAAAAGTTTAAAATAATTTTTTAACTTTCTGATATACCATAATAAAAGCGATGGGCACGCACAAACTAAAATTTAAACTTGTTTTCTCCTTCTTCTCGTCACCTTTAAATATACATTTTAGTTTGCGCCCGTCGCTTTTATTATGCTATCAGAAAGCTAAAAAGTTATTTTAAATTTGTTAAGTAATGCATTTTAAACTTGTAAAAACGAAACCCGGATTTACGAGTATGGATTAAAATTAAGCTATTCCAAAGGTGATTTGGACTGTACTATTTCTACGACTACTACTGGAGATTTTTTACAATAGTATGGCCAAACCACCCCATAGTAGGCCTACTCAAAGTTCCTTGCATTGTGCTGCATTCTACGGCGGACTATTATACTAATAAGAAGTGATAAAATGAAAATTCTATTATTTATAATGGAATGAAGCAATATTCCAGAATCAAAAACTAGGTTGAAATAAGTAGAGTATAAAAACAACTTTCCTTTACTTACCTTACTTATAATAAATTTAACTTCCAGTTTTTAAACTAAAGATTGACTTGGGGTTGAGCGTGATTAAATACAAGCACAGGCATACACGCTCTATCGTAGTGTTTACATATTAACTTATTACACAACTGAGCTACTAAAACAAAAGACCTTAGCAGCAGGGAAAACCTCTCGGTCGCGCGCAAGCGTTTGGTAGTGGGCATGGAAATGTGGCCAACTGTATCAAACGCATGTGCCCGTCCGAGAGGTTTTCCCGGCGGCTAATGTCTTGTCATGTTCATGTACTAAAACCCTGGAATTCTGCATGGAATTTGGTAGATATAAAAGTTTCATTGTTGCAGATAAACTCAATTCTGGAATTATGGCTATTGAAAATGGCTCTATGAAAAATAAAAACATTAAAATCCCAAAATAAAATAATGTTATTTTACCGCATCATCACATTTTTGGATTTATATCTACAACAAAATTATTACTCAATATTAGCGGTCAATTTCAGTTAAAAAATGTTTATTATTTCGGGGCCTACGCTGCTGGAGTGCCAAGGGCCTACGACACCCTTAATCCGGCCCTTGTAACAAGTAATGGAACAATGGGTTCTCATTATACCTTTTAATCAAGATTAATTTCAGTTACGATTTCGCAGTACATATCACGAAGGTCACAAGAAAATAATCCAAAAAGCGCAGAAACTAATACATTTTGCTTTAGGGAGTAAATAAGAAAATATTAAGCTATTATTTGTTAATTTAACTGAAATTATTTGTTCTTCTTAAAATACAAAACATATATCATGTTCTAAATTATATTTAGTATTTACCAGTCTTTGCATTCGGATGATAAGAAAGCATGTAAGAAATATATTTACGATAGCAGGGGGATATTGTCTTCTGATTTATGATGAAAGCAAATTAAATTTTTTTCGTGAGGAAAACATTTGCGAGTTCTATAGTAGCATTTTATTTTCCAGGCAACAAAAATATTCTGATTAAATTTTGAGAATACGCAAATACTGAAATAAAGTTCGTATTTCGGTTCTCTGATAACTTTGGAACACTTCAGCTGAATAACTTCACGATTAATTAAAGATATCTGTTGTAATAAAATTATGTTTTAAAGATAAAAAAGAGAGGTAATTCAAAACATATTTACCAAAAAGTTGAATGAGTCTGTAATTTAATACAAGATAATTCAAAATAGCTGGATACAATGAATTTATCACGTGAAGGATGATTGTTTCTGTGAACAGTATTCTAAGAAAACATAGCTCATATTCTTATTATAAATAATTAGAATATGTAAGTACTACTTAGTGACTGTATTCCTCTAGATAAATCTATTAAACATAAAATTATTACTGAAAATAATATTTCTATGAGCTACGAGATCCTTGATGTTTCTTTAAGTCAGACAAGCAGAAAGAAATAAACAATATTCATTATTATGAATGCAAGCACTGATTATAAATATAAGCACAATAGTTAACATACACAGCACAATAATAGCTGGAAATAACACAAAAACAGCGCAAGTATTAAGCAATTGCTCCTAAGCTTAAGTTGTTAAAGTTCCTCAAATCATTCTCGGTATAAACCTTACCTCATAGTTGAGTTAACATCCTAAATCTCACAGCTAATTCAAAGCTTAACTACCTAGCTCTTCGGTCCGTATTTATAACTTGTAACATAGTCTCTGGAAACTTCTGAAAGACTTGGTCGTATGGCTTCAAAAATTTGTATTCGCGAATCTTCTAGAAAGTTTCCAAGCTAGGAAGAAATTGCAAAATATCGTGAACTTGGCGGCAAAAATTATTGAAGATCTTTAGGAACGAAATAGCCTATGTCTCATTCTCTGATTGAGTTATCTTTAGAATTCTAACGTATTGCACTCTACAATTTTACGTAACAATAAAGCCTCAAATATAAGCTATGTGGCCACAAAAAAAGTTTAAACATAAAATGAACTCCAAAATTATTAATCTAAAAGCAATCTATAAAGAAGAAAGTCTGTTCGTTTGTCCTCTAATAACTCAGTCACTACTATAGCTACCGTCACCAAACGTTCTACAGTTCTTTCCTGGGTCCTGGAAAAGGTTGACGTCCACTTTTTTCCAAAAAAAAAACAGCCAAAATCAGAGATATTAATTAAAACCTCTGAAAAATGATAACTTTCGCCGTCATTTTTCCGAGGGGCAACAGTCTCGCAAGCTCGAGATAAAAATCTGCTTTATTTCGAACGTTATCTTCACTGCTCGCTTTCAAATCCTAAAGTTTGTTAATAAAAAATTTCTAAGTTTTACGATGAAATAAAAATAGTATTGTCAAACATTAAATACATTATCCCCGATTCTAAAAATTCGTGGGAAGCCATTTCGACTATTCCCGTCTTCGTATGACTTTAATCATCCGAAATATTAATTAAAAACTCTGAAAGTGTTAATTTTCTCATTAATTTTTCCGGGTGGCAACAGTCTTGCGCGTTGGAGATAAAAGTGCTTTATTTCGAAAAGTGTTGCTACTGCTGGCTTTCAAATCGTAGGATTTGTTATTCAAAAACTTGTAAGTTTTATAAAATCTATACATATGAAGAAGAATGTCTGTTTGTGCGTTTGTTTGTTCGCGTTATTGTTTTCTGATCAATTATGATAAATGTGTTCCCACATTTAACCGACTAAAATTGAATATAGGTGAAATACTGGATGGAACTCGAGCTTTTACGACCATTTGATTAGAAAGACGAAAATCATTAAACTCTGCGTGCCACTGTTGGTGATATAATGAGCGAGAATTAGCTTATTTTCTATCGACATTTTTTATGTGGGTGTTATATCGCAACAGAGTGCAAAAATGTATGCCTATAAATCGTAATTTTTTGCATCGTTATTAGAGAAGGATTACAGCGGTGTCGGTCTCTTTGTTGTTAGATGCATTACTCTCAATCTAACTTAACTGACATCGGGTACTGCTGCTGTTAAATAAATAAACAATACAAAATGCCCCAACAATACAGAAAAAGAAAAACTAAAATCAGAAAGGATTCAAATATTTAAATATATTTGTTTATAACAACATTACCTGAAATTGTTTATTCAGTTTGGCTTTACTGTAACCGATCTTCGTATCGACAGTACTTAAAATGTACCGGTTCACTCCATACAGCTGCATTATCCATTACGTACTCTTTAAATTAAACTGCATTGATTTGGAGCGTGAGGTGATGTACTGTCCTTTTCTTCCAAAACTCAGAAAATAAAGTTGCGAATTTTGCTTTTGCCACTGCTTTAAAATATACACCCATCAAAGCCCTTTTCATTTAAAATCTATGCCAATCAAAGAATGTTTAGTACAGCAAAGGACATTAACATCTCCATATTTGTTGAATTCAGTTACAGATTTGGTCACTTGGTAAAAGATAAAATATTTCTGCTTATGGTAAATGTTTGTTACCAGTGCGCAAGACATCAAGTGAAAAAATGCACATATCGACCTTGAGTAATTGGCTTATTTTCATCTTATTACACAAGCCCATATGTATCCGAATGGAGCTAATTTATTATAAAGACTATCAGAGAAAATTCTCTGCGATGTAATCGACGGTTAATCTAAAACTATGGTTAATTCAAGAGCAGCTGATGAAATATGGAAAAAGGGAATGTTAAAGATAGAAAGAAATATGATAACCTATATAGTAATTAACGGAAAACTACGATCAGGAACACTTCTCCTCTCCGTCGTCTTCTTATTTCCAATCATTCTTTTAGTGCATGGAGGAAGGGGGAAGAATTCTTAATCATGCAAATGTAATAACTTTAATTTAGTACTATAAAGCAATCAAGCTGCATTTGCATTTACCGTGTTTACTCGTATATTTTCTCTTTAGCATAAGGCTCTGTATTTCTTTTAAGTATTCATGCAATTTTCCCCTTTCTCAAGGTGTTCAAAAATGATCTTTCCTGAGTTTTAAAAGGATTCGTCTACGTAATGATGGTTTTTTTTCTCACTAATTGATTTGTAGGTTTTTGGTGCACTATATTTGATTTATGAAACAGTAATAGTAAAGACCTTCAAGAAAGCTGGGATATCTAATGATCATGATGATTCTAAAGATTACTGCACATGAGAATGCAGACTGATCGAAGGTCACGAAGATGATGACAACTGTGACGAATTGCAAACTGTAGCGGAAGACACAAATAGCAGGTCCAGCAGCATTAAATGGCTTGATCTTATCCTTCGGAGAACGCCAGACTATTAAAAGAGAATCTGCCTGAAGAATAGGAACTCTTACTCCAAGAACTGTTAGATAATCTGGTGTTGAATATTCGTATACTGTGCAACGCAGCCATTGTAGTTCCGGAAGGTCGTGGTGCCCAACCCTTGGCCTATCGCGCGCACATTTTGAACTCAAAAACTGAAAGCGAGCCATATACAAGATGCTTTTCGGTCACCAATAGATGGTGCTGTTTTTCATTTAATTTTCTTTTGGTGCATGTATGGTGCATGTTCACACTTGAGAATTTTTATACCTTTAAAAACATTAAAAGTGCTAGATTTAATTTTTTTGAAATTAAAAATAAGTGTTGTTTTCATTTGAAATAAATTAACAGTTATTTCATAACAGATTGTTATTTTATAAATTTTTTTGAGAGAAATATAAAAAATTTCCTTTTTAAAAATTGTCTGCTTTGAATTTGAAAAACATATTTTTATCACAAACTTCAATATAAATTACATTATTGAAATAGTAGCAATTTTATTCTTTTTAATTTACCAACATAAAAACCTATTTTAAATCCTCAAATTACAAACCTTATAAAATATAATCATTTAATGGTAACCGGTAAATAATGGGAAGGTAATACAGAATTTTACAGTTAAACTGTGATATGCCTCATTATTAAGCATACAGTAAACGTCATATTTAATGTAAAATATAAAATAAATATCTGATAATTAATGTGAAGGCTGGCATTGCTTGCCTTCAGCCAGTTTATTGTACTCTGGTACATATGTTGTTAAAGCCAAACTCATACAGTCATTCAAGTGATCATTCGTAGTTTTCGATCTACATTTTGTCTTTAAATGTTTCATGGTCGAAAATCCACTTTCACGAAGATAAGTAGATCCAAAGCAGGAAAACAGTCTCTGAAAAGTTTCTTTCTTAAGGGGATATTTTCTCTCATCAACAAGAGTCCAAAAATCACTCTGCGTAAACCTTGCTTTTAGTTGCAAATCTGACTTAAAAACTATATTTCCATTTCCAAAACATCAACATTTTTGTTAAACATATTTCCAATCTTACGTGATACATCTGAAATATTAATTTCGGCAAATGGTTTTGAGATGAATAATAATATTGGTTGAACTTTATGGATTTCAGAGAAGCGGAGTTCAAAATTATTTTTCAGTGCATTTAGGTTTTCCGAGTATTTATGTTTCAATTGCCTTGTGATTATTAATATGGCTTGATAAATTCTGAAAATGGGGGAATTTTTTTCCTTTCATCTGATTTTATCCACAAATTTAACTTTATCTGAAAAGCCGTTACAGTCCCAATTGAAAAGGGTTTTTTTCTTTTCCCTGGAGACCTTTGTTCAGTTTGTCCAGTTTAGCTGTTATATCCGTGAGAAAATACAGATCGGATAACCAATTATTATCGTCCAATTCTTTATAACTTTCGTTTCTGGATTCCACATAATGATTTATTGCCGAAAGAAGTTCTACAAGTCATTGAAGTACTTTTCCCCTACTCAGCCATCTAACGTCGGAATGAAGCAATAAGATTCATGTTCGCTATCAAGTTCATCAGTCAGCAATTTAAATAGTCTGCTTTGAAGTGGTCTGGCGCGGATATAATTCACAATTTTTACAACTAGAGTCATTACATGCTCATAATGCAAGACTTTTGTACATAGTACCTGTTGATGAATAGTGCAGTGGTAATGAAACAAATTTGGAAATTCAGCGTCGTTCTTACACAATGCGATGAATCCAACAGTAGAACGAATCATGGCAGGTGCTCCATCGGTTGTTATAAGCACAAGTCTTTGAAAGGGCAGATCAAATTCCTTAGTATAATTTTTTTTTTACCAGGAGCATTTCCTTGAAGTGACAAAACTGCAAGTAAATCTTCTTTTACCGAGCAATCATTCAAAACCATTCTTAAAAATATGCGTAATTGAGCAGTATTGCATATGTCTGTTGCTTCGTCACACTGCAAACTAAAAAAACACATTTTTTCATATCATTTTGCTTTTGATGCTCTACATTTTCAATGGCTGTAATTATTTCTTTTTTATTTTTAAACTATTGAAATGATGTTTCTGATGCAGTGACCATCGCTTCTTTAATTATGTTTCCATCATCAAATGGTTTCTTGCGCACTGCAAGGATTGCTTGAATAAAGCAACTGTAGTGGCTCTCGATTCTGTTGCATACTTAGTGAGTACAGATTGTTGGGCTATTAATGCTGATTTCAATGCTTTTACTTTACATTTTCTTAAACTGCTGCCCATAGGAAATTCGATATCATATTTTTTATGAACTGTGGTAAAATGTCGTCTCACGTTGCATTTTTGTTTTTGGAATCGCAGTTGTTGAGCCACAAATCAAACAAACACATTTGTTTTTGAATGAATAAAAAAATATTTCTCTTCCCAGTCTTCTTGAAAATTATATGTTCGTTGCTTCTTTTTCCATAATCAGCCATAATTTTGTTGCCTATTTCAATAGAAAAATTTATCGCAAAAACACTATTGTAATATTATAATAAATCATCCCCAAGCAATCAAGGAACTCAAAGTCAGTTTCTAAACAAGCGTCTTCAATGACCTTCACGCTGAACTCAATTACGTAAACTTAAAGCTACAGTAACATCTCAACACACAGCTTAGAAAACACCTCTCTGGCAAAAATAAAAATTATAAAACGAGTTAAGATGTGTAAAAAAACATTAAAAAAATATCAGCGTTTTAGTAACTGAAGCCCAAAAGATATACATGTTGACAGCTGGATGCTGACGTCAGCCTTTTAAATCGGTGAAATGACGCCTGACTGACTATTTATATTTTATCATAGAAACAAAACTACTGCAGCTATATGAATTAGAAAGATTGTAAAAAAAGCGGAAAAAAATTAGCTTTAAGATGAACCAAAATTTGAAAATTCGATTTTTTTGAGAATTTAAGTTGGGCTGGCGTGCATATGGAAAACGATGGATGAGCACAAGGTTGGGCACCACCGCTAACTCTCTTTGATTTTTTGGTTTCCCTCTTGGATAGACAGAATTTTGTACCAACCCCATTCTATCAATAAATCCATTCTTTATTCGTCTTGTAAGTGTGCTGTTCATTTTTTTCTTTTTTACTAGACTTTTCTCATTGATTAAGTACTACATTGTTCTTCTAAAGTGTGAATATCATGTATCTCCTTTTTTTTTATAGAATTGTGGCCTATGTCAGAAATGTTGCTTAAGGTTTTCACAGTAATGTGTGTCTCCAGTTACATTTATATTAAGTCAGCTAAATTCCTAAAATAATTTGAAGAAAACTTTTCTAACCATTTAATGTCATCATTCGGTTAGTATTCTCGAAATATCACTGGACAAGCGTGATCACATCAATCGGCACTTATTGTATAATGAACTAAGCTTTATGATGCCCCAAATACATAAAGAAAAATTATTACATCATAATGAAAAGTAAAAAGTTATTTCACAGGCATAATTTAAATGCTACTGTGAAAAGAGAACGTAAACTTCCATTTATATCATGCAGCGAAGGTCCTTTTATTAACCACAAAGTACGTGTACCACAAACGGATGAGTTAAACTGGATCCACGTGTGCTTTACTTTCGCATTTAAAATGGTAATATGACACTTCCACATGAATCCACAACCACGAAATTACCCTCCGAAGAGTGAGCCTTAATTCCAACCATTTATTAATCTTGCCAGGGCTGAGTTCAGAGACAACCAATCGGAGTCTTTCGCATAAATCATTGGTGTTAGGGAGAAGCGTCAAATATTATGGGAGTTGTGGGAACTTCATGAAAGAGTTAGATTTCAAGACATTGTGCGGGTGAAATATGGCAACCTGACATACGGAAAGAGGTCGCCGAAGAGTGGAAAATTGTATTTTAGTTTTTCGTTTTGGAGGAAGATGTATGGATTTCGTTTATTCTTTATATACAATGTTTCGTGTTCCTTTTTTTTCCTTTGCGTAATACCCTTTTTGGAAGCATATGTATTTATGGAGAATACAGAGAATAAAAATGTTCCCAACGTGTTATTGATGGTAAATAAAGATGTTTTCGTGATTTCTTAATTTTTTATTTTTGAAAACGAAAGAAATTTCTCTTATTTTGCTATACGTTTTTCCTTTTACGACAAAATTTCTTCTATGCGACTGATCGTAAATTAATGATTTTAATTTAATAAATCAGCGTTTCTCAGTCGGCGTTCTCGAAGTCTTTCCTTATGGTCCTTCTAGATTTCTAAAAAAAATCTAAGTTAGTTTTAAATTTCACTTACTAAACATTTATCAAAATCCACATATAAAATACAACAAAAAATCTGGAAGGGTTCAGATTTTAACAGTCGTCCAAAAAGGCTGTTGTTAAGTTTAATATGATTTACCATTACAGATTATAGACAGAGATGCCCTAGGTGAAATATCGAAACATTTCATAAGATATTAGATGAATATACATTTAGACATCTTCTGTTAGATTTAAAAATGAAAACGAAATATGTAATGAAATTTTGTACTCATATTTAATGCTTTTATTTATATATAGCGCAAATTAAAAGCATTTTTATTTAATTCAATCAGATTAAAAAGTAAAAAATAATATCCTTTGGAACTTTATCTATTGCTCTAAAATAGTTTAGTTTATTAATTAATAACAGAAAGGTTAGATATGAAAAAAATAATATAATACGTTTCCCTAAATTTCAACAGACTCGACTGAAAAGTAAAACAACGCATTAAAGTGAAATGACCCAAAATCGTGTTTCGAGACTAATAGCCCTTTTGGAGAACAAAGTTTGTAAATTACATATGGCAACTGTTTATCACTTTTATTCTCAAGAATGATAGTTTATGAAATTGATTACAGATTACCCTATCTGTGGACTTCTCATTCTAGTCTTAGCGGCAGAAGAGGGTTTAAAACAATGTGACTGTAACGCATCTTACAAATATATATAAAACACTAGATGACCCGGCAAACGCTGTTTCGCCATATAAATTATTTCTAGGGAATACTTTGGTAGAAAAAAATAACTACTTATTCTAAGTATGTGAAGATGTGGTGTATGAGTGAAAGAGGCATGGAGCACTGAAGAGCGATGACGAAATACAAAAATAACAAAACACCAATCATTTATTTTTTTAATTTATTGTAATTTATTCTTTAAAATTATACATATCACTAATTATGACAATATCACTAAAACCAATATCAATCCCTTAATGCAATAGAGTGTACAATATTTTTTGTTAGCCCATCTTTAGCTAACACAAACAAACTGAATGGTTTGCCCACTCGTGAGCATGTCACGTATAATCGTCCATGTGAAAAACATGCTGTGCTCAAATCTAAGCCACAAACAGACATCGTTTGGCCTTGAGACTTATTTATAGTCATTGCAAATGGCAATCTAATTGGAAATTGAAGACGTTTAAATTTAATTGGCACATCTGTGGGTATAATAGGGATTCGTGGTAGTAATATATTTTCATCTCGGAACTTGCCGTTTAAAATGCTGGCTTCGACAACGTTTTTCATTAATATTTTAATGACTACTCGCGTGCCGTTGCACAGTGGTGGTGGGTTCAAATTACGAAGTAAAATAACCGGAGATCCAACCTTCAGTTGTAAATTATGCGGTGGCATGCCTGGCAAATCCAATGAGTTCAAAAACTCTGTTGGATAATTCACAGCTTCGTTGGCATCGCAAACTGTATTTATAGATTTCTACGACACCTAGTCCCCTGGCAACAACTGTTGTATTTTGAGATTCAAATCGTTGACGTCCACATTTTTGCTGCTAGAATTGCTATTTATGTCAGCCATTCATGATTAATGTATTGTGTGTGTACATCGGGAAATATCTGGTCAATGAGAGCATCTTGCGAATTAATGATTGTGCAGAAATCGGTTGGTAATTTTATGCTTCCAGCTTCATCTATAGTACCTTTTCCATCACCAATATCTAATAGTTGTTTTGAAAATGTTTCAGCGAATGGATCTTGAAGCATTTGAACGTGCATAGTTACTTTCAGTTGTACGTTTTCAACATTACGTCACAGTGGCGATGATTATAAGCAAGCGTTGATCTCATCAGCGTACGTTGAACGTGGAATGACGGGAAGTGTTTATCTGAAATTAGCAGAAAGGAGTAACAGAGTGCCGCCAAAAAGTTTGTCGTTGTTTTTTATGTCTTTCAATGTCCTGTTCAACGCCTTTAGCGAATGCTTGTGTACTGTAGTGCATTCATCCCAAATGATAATTTTACACTGTTTCAGCACTGTG
Source organism: Stegodyphus mimosarum (assembly GCA_000611955.2). Lineage (NCBI taxonomy): Eukaryota > Metazoa > Arthropoda > Arachnida > Araneae > Eresidae > Stegodyphus > Stegodyphus mimosarum. The sequence goes on along the minus strand of KK113596.1, from coordinate 881,859 downwards.
GCCATGGACGATTGTTTCTTTATGTTGCCCACTGCACCTGGGTTATTTTGAATATTTAGTGGCGGCTTAAATACTGAATAAGCTATTCTGCCTCCATCCAATAAAGTTGCCGTAGTACCAGATGATGCAACGGCCAATGCGATGCCATTATTTGATCGTATTCTGGCGAGAATTAGCGAAATAAGGAATGTTTTGCCAGTTCCACCTGGTGCATACAAATCCAAGAATCCACCTTATCCTGCCGAAACTGCGATCAAAATGCGGTCGTAAATGGTTCTTTGTTCCTCATTCATTAGTGGGATATTGCGAGTAACAAAATAGATTACGACCGATTCTCAGACCTACTGAATGTACATATAAAATTTCATAAAAATCGGGCAAGCCGTTTTGGAGGAGTATTGTTACAAATCTTGTGACACGAGAGCATATAAATTAGATAGAACAGATACGCAAGAATCGGCAGGCTTATTAATCTCATTAACATGAGTATATTTATTTAATTTTCAGTTAATAAGATAAATATTTTCCAAACTTTTCAAAACTTTCCAAACTTTCCAGTCTTACATTATTAAAAACAAAAATAAATTTTCTTCTATAAA
>KK113596.1:844673-881214 GCA_000611955.2 Stegodyphus mimosarum | reverse complement strand
ATAAACAAATATATATATATATATATAAATCTGAAAGATTTCGGACTTTACATTATGCCCAAAGGGGTATTTTTTCAACGATTTCCGTATTACCTTTATTTATTAAATTTCACGTTCTTCGTAGTTAAAATATAAAATTCAGTTCAACAGCAATATCGTAAAATAATTTTAAAATGAACATATCTTTAGAATTTTCGAAACACTGTCTCACGTGCTGAAGTTAAAATTTCTTTTTCCTACAGTGTTGCCATTACTGGCTTTTAAATCTTTCATTTTGTTGATCAAAAATTCGTTTAAATTTTACAAAATATGAAATAAAGAATAAAACAAATTCTAGATTCCAAATTTGGGCTGCCAGTTGCCCATATTCCGGTGGAAACGTACGTTATTCAAAATTGGATGGCTGTGTGTACCGTTGTTTTATCACAATGCAAGAAATGATAGTTTATGAAATTGATTACAGATTACCCTATCTGTGGACTTCTCACTCTAGTCTTAGCGGCAGAAGAGAGTTTAAAACAATGTGACTGTAACGCATCTTACAAATATATATAAAACACTAGATGACCCGGAAAACGCTGTTTTGCCATACGAATTATTTCTAGGGAATATTTTGGTAGAAAAGATTTATGCAGATTCTTCATTATTTAATTTCTTCAAGTATAATACGTGGTTGTAATATTTGGTGGCAACAATTTGAAAAGTGAACTGACATTGTAGTGAACCAACGCAAAATGCCAAAACGGAATTAATAGTCCATCTGGACAAATTGCCCCGTTGGACTAATAAAATGAATTTTAATTAATTTTATTTAAGAAGCATACTGATATATGCTAAAAATTTCCTTTCGAAGGGAACAAGGATAATATGGTCAGTAGAACCTTCTAATTTATAAAAATAAACCCCGATTTTAAAAAGTTATAAAAACGCTGTAATGACTGAAGCATAAAAAGATGACCATTGGTTTCGAGCAAATGAAACTTCTTGTGAAAACATTTGAGATTTTGATTTATTGATGCACTTGTATACAATAAGTATCAATGAATGAATTATTCTTTATGAATATTACTTATTGAAAGAGAGAACTGCAGCTTATGTAAAAAACTGTCTCTAAAAATGCTTTAAAAACCGTCTGAATCGGAAGCGCCTAAAGAAAAATTTAAAAAATAAAACATTGAAAAAATCTGAAAGATTTCAGATTTTACATTACTCCCAAAGTAATGTAATTTTTAACGTTTCTTGTGTTACCTTTATTTATTAAATATCATGTTCTTCGCACTCAAATCATAAAATTCAATTCAACAGCAATATCGCAAAATAATTTTAAAATGAGCATATCTTTAGAATTTCCGATACACAGTCTCGCACTGGAGATAAAACTATTGTTTTTTTCGTACAGTGTTGCCATTCCTCTCTTTGAAATCGTTGAGTTTCTTAATCAAAAATTCGTTTAAGTGTTACAAAATATGAAATCGATAATAAAACAAATTCAAAATTCCAAATTTGGGCTTCCAGAGGCCTATATTCGGAGGAGGATTACGTTATTCAAAATTTCACGCCTCTGGATACCGTTGTTTTAACACAGTGCGAGACATATACATACATCTATGCAGATTGCTCATTATTTAATTTCTTTAAATATAATACGGGCCTCTAATATTTGGTGGCAACAATTTGAAAAGTGAGCCGGCATTTATAGTGAACCAACGTAAAATGCCAAAACGAAATGAATAGTCCTTTTGGGCAAATTGCCCCTTTGGACTAAGAATGATTTTAATGAGTGCAGCTAGTGTAATTTCTTAAAACATTTTACATTTCTAATTGGACATTTCACGAAACTGTCCCATTTTTATTTGTGCAAGTCGTCAACTGCTCAAAAAAAAAAGTAGTACAGTTCTATAGCTTCCGTTTTACTGGGCCAATTGATGAAATTCAAATTGCATTTTCCAGGTCTTGAAAGCGCGACTTAGGATATATATTAGATTTATACATAGCATTGTTCTAACATTGGTATTTTGATACAAAATGGGTCTTTTTTTAAAATAACATACCAATTCTTTTCCATATTTCGATTCTACGACTCAAATTATACATAAATATTAAATTTTGTGAAATTTGGAGCAAAATTTAGGAAGAAATTAAAAACTTTAACTTGGCGCATTTTTTTCAGTCTGAGCCAAGAATAATTCCCTTGGCGAACTTCTTAATAAGTGGCAACGTATTTTTCTTTCATTGTGCAGGAGGGGAAAAAAGTCACATCGTTCCTACCTTTTTACATTGCGGATAAGTAGAAAAGTCACATCGTTCCTACTTTCAAATAATTTTAACAAAGTGCGTAAACCACATTTTCGTTTGTTATCGCTTTCAACAAATATGCGAAATTTCAAAGCGCGCCAATATATATAAATTCACATTATCTTCGGAAATTTTGAATAAAAAGCTCTAATATTTTTGCAGGTATGTTTAGAAATACATCTACTTTAAGAGGATTGTAAATAGGTTATTATTCAATTTTTTTTCGAAAAATTTATAAAAATTATTTAAAAAGCACAAATTTTAAAAATAAATCATAACAAATGGGGGAATTTTATTTGGAATGAACCTAAATTTCGACCTGTATAGGAAGGAATCAAATAAGTTTCATCAAAAACGTTTTATTAATAAATATATAGCAAATTCAATTAACATCAAGGAGCTGAAGTTTTGAGAGCTTATTTTTTAAAAACTGCTCGTGCGATTTTTACAAAACTTGGCAGTTTGGCATAATTTGAGTCGTAGATTCGAAAAACGGAAAACCATTGGTATGTCATTTTAGAAAAAGTCCGAGTTTGTATCAAAATACCCATATTTGAACGATGCTATATATAAATCTAATATATTTACTAAGTCGCGCTTTCGAGACATGAAAAACGCAATTTGAATTTCGTCAACTGGCCCAGTAGGACAGGAGATACAGAACTCTAGTTTTTTTTTTTTTTTTGCGCAGTGTACAGGTGTAGGTATTACTCTTCATTATACAAGATAGGACATATATTAATTCTGCGATGTGCTACTAGAGTACGAATTAATAAGAAAGGGAAGAAAATAAGCTCAGATTTAAGAAGCTTCAAGTGAATTATATGAAATATGTTGAATAGTTATTTTAAAAAATGCTTGTCTTGACTATCTTCTGATTTTTATACTCTTGCACTCTTCATACTTCAAGTCTGAAGTTCCACACAAATGAGGACATACATTCCCCAGAGAAAACTATTTTGAGAAAGGAGATAACTAAAACTTTCCCCTCCCCCAACGAACTATTACATCTCGCTTTGGAATCTCTCTTCATTAAGGTTCCGAAATTCATTAAGCTACCCTTAAAATCTTTAACGAAGAGTTTTGTTCTATTCTGGGACTCGAGGCCTTTTGTCCTGGAAGTGGAACACTGGCCTGGGGAAGGGATGATTTCGAATACTGAATAGAAAGAAAGAAATGTCGCGACGTTCATTACATTGCATTTGTGTGTAATAAATAATTGCTTTTGTCGTCTCTTATCATTCTTATTTCTCTTTCTGTTCTTTAGTACCTTGCATAAATACGGAATTCAGGGGCTTTCAGATTCATTCAAAGTCAACGATATACATATTGTGGGCTTAATATTGCTATTATAGAATGACGCAAACTAAATTTGAAGCAAACGATTTGCGACGCATTAAAATTATTCTCCTTGCTCTAGTTTAAAACCCAATAATTAAATAATTTAACAAATTAATAGAAAGAGTAAAAACAAAATTATTACAGTGATTAAAATTCATTATAAATGATTGTGCAACAGGTACTCATATGTTTAAGATGCCGTGTTTGATGATTTATTAGCCTAATATATAACTGGACGTCAACAAACTTGATATTGAAATGAATATATTATACATTTGGAGATACGCATGAAAAAAAAAAACGAGCAAGCAAGAAGAAAGTTTTTGGTATTCAATTTGAGAGACTACCAGATATTCCTCGAAAAATGAAGACATAGAATTAAGATACACTTACTTATTTCTGCGACAGATTTAATGATTAAAGTATTTAACAATGCACTCGCCGGAAAGAAGTTTATAATTTTCCCAACTACGTTGTCTTTGTTGAACATAGTGGAACTTATTGAACTATGTAGCGACTTATCGCTGCGCTCAAGTTGTAAACGACAAAGTCCAGAGAAGAGTCGAAATACTCTTTTATTCACTCAAAGAAATTATGACAATCGGCCCCCTTCTCGGGCTTACAGGAAAGCCTCCACTTGGGCTTTAAACTCAAGGTAAGAAAATAATAAACTAATCTAATGCTAAACTAAACCGAAGCTATACCCAATTACCTAACGTAATTTGGCCTTAATCAGATTAGCCGGTTACTTCAGTACGCGCGCACAATAAAGGGCAAGCGTAGTGAGCGTAACAACGAAGTAGCCTGACAGCAAACACGTGCCACTAAGGGCTCCTTACTTCTTCTCTTGAAATAAGCGAAACTTCCTATACATACGCTTTCTACCTCATTTACATACAACCCAATACTAAAAACTCATTCTGCTAGGGCGTTGTAAGTGGGACACAAGATTCTAAAGGAAAGGGTTTCAAAATTAATAATTAAATACTTTAATTAACTGTTAGAAAATTTAAATAATCCTTACAAGTTCAAGAAAACCAATAAAGAAAGTGTCCACAGAAAACATCAGGGCAAAAGTATCGCAAAAAATTGTCGTGAAGTAAACAACACAAGGGAAAAATATCATCGCACCAAATATCGTGGGAGAAAAGAAAACATTGCATTCTAAAGCATCGTATCATAAAACATTGTCATAGAAAATGAAAATTCACAGTTTTCAAACATTGAAGTACAAATTATGGGGTAAAAAATAATACATCTACAAATCATTCAATGGGGAAGACATCGCAGACGTGTTATCATCAAACCTCCTTATTTTCAATTTTCTGTACGATTTCTACACGCTTTCTTTTTCCCACGATTCTTTTTCTTTGCGTTGGTTTCTTCGCAACGTTTTTTGCCGTGATGTCACCTAAGAGAAAAGCTGCATAACTAGCATGTAAATTAGAACATGTGAAGAATCATAAATGCTGTGGAGCACAGTTACTCCTGAGTGCTACAGAGTTACAGAGGTTTTCTTGTACAATAGAGCTTTCTTGCATAATGTAGCTTTTTTGTAGCTTAAGCTTTTATACTTTATAGGCTAGTTAAGTATGCTGAATACCAAGAAATGTTTTCAATTTGAATGATTTTTTGTTATATTATAAATTAAACATGTTATTACGAAACGCTTTAAATTCTGAGAGTTCCGTAATAAAATATATATATATACTTAATATTAAATCAGATCTTAACAATAATCTTAAATAAATATAAATAGCAGTTTTTCTTAAAATATGCTTCAAGAACTGAATTTGTGAGAGGGAGGAAACACTTAATTTACCGCTACCTTAATTTTAAAAGTAAATTATAAATCTTTAAGTACTGATGTGCAATTCAAAGATGTGAAGCCAAAGAAGTCATCTGAGGTCTTAAAATGTAAGGAACTTGAAAACTACCACTGAGATTCAAATCCACGAAAATAAAGCAATGATATTCTGTGAATATCATTATTAAATGTTACAAAAAAGTATTCGACCACAGAGAGTTATCATACAAATTAAAGGCATAACGATTAAGATGAAAAGAAATCTAAACTCTGATTTATCCTTTCCCGTCCAAAAACATGAACTGAATATTATGTTTAAAATGCCAAAAAGGGAAATTTTGCTCTAAGAATTCCGTTATAGGTTTAACCTGCCAATATAAATGTATTTATTTGAACTTGTAGAAAGAAGAGGAAGGAACTGCTTGTTTAAACTGTCGAAAGCATTCAAAAATTATACTGCTGGTCTGCCAGCGGCTGAGCGGTGAAATCGCGGAATACTGGTAGTTCTGACCTGGGTTCGATTTTAGGCGAAGGGGCAGGCTACATGGGCGTTTTTGTAGTTTTTCGCCAATCGTAACGTGTATACGAGCCATTTCCTCTTAGAAAGACTTCCACGAAGGCATCCCTCCGCTTAGGCAGATAGCCCTGGTGTGCTTTGCCATCATCAGCTAAAATGAAACTTAAACTAGGACCCAACGTACATTCGAATTGCTAATGTTCTTGTACCAGAGCTGTTATTCTTTGCAAATACACTCACTTTCAAAAGTTAAGCACTGAGAGGAAAATGCTAATTTCAGGAAGCCAATCAGAATTGAAGGGGATGCAATTCGCTGCAGAGGTAAGCGGATAAGCGACGGAGGACGTGGGCACCACCCCTCTACCATTATGGTTAATTGGTATGGCGCCACATCCACCCTTATCTGAAGCAGGAGAGACCAAGGAGTGGGAGCCACCCAGGCCGCTCACACCCGTTGGCGAAACCCAGCGTCTGAAGCATACCAAGCCTGCACTGCACCAACAGCAGCCACAAGGAAATTATTACAAGATTCCAATATGATACAAGGAACCGTACAATGTCCTACAAGGTTAAACTTTAAGTGAGTACTATGTAGGTATGCACTAAGAGAACAGAATTCATTTGCAGATTTTTACAGAAGTATAGATTGAGGGCACTGCTGATAAAGTTGCAGGGATTATTGATATACTGTACAGGTAGATGGAAGTATGCAAATATGTTAGGTAACAGGCAATCGCGCTTTCATGTCAAGAAGTATGCAAAAAAAAGGCAGTTTTATAAGAAGCCAGCTTTATGAAGGGCTACAGAAGTTAATTGTAAGTGCTGATAGAAGGTGTTTAAAGCTTTCGTACAATTTGTTTTCAAGGCATACGGGTTTATATGACTTCCAGAAGACGAATGGAAGATTCTAAGCCCTGACGTGCTGTGGGGCTCATTGAAGCAGGACAGTCGATCACAGATGTTGCTCTTTCTTTCGACGTTCATCATTCTGTAATTTCACATTTATGGAAATAATTCCAAATCACACAGACAGCTGTCTGAAGGCCCGTAGCCGGTCGCCCAAGGGTTACAACCCCTGCGGAAGATCGATATATTGCTATTGTAGCCAAGCGGAATCGCAGAGCGACCTCCCCACGTGTGATATCTATGGTTACAGCGTCCGTTTGTAAGGCGATATCTGCAGCTACTGTACGCCAAAGATTACATGTGACAAGGACTGTACGCCCGGGTACCTCACGTTTGTGTTCCTCTATCCGTCCAATCAAGAGGGACACTATTACAGTGGTGTCAACTGGAATGTTCTGACTAGGACAATGTCATATTTACTGTTTTGATCTGGAGCCAGAAGACAAGCGTGTAAGGATACGGCATGATTGACAAACCCGCAGTCAGTCCCAAAACATCACCGAACATCACGCATTCCGAGGCAGAAGCATTATGGTGTGGGCAGGGATTTCATTAGGATACCGCACATAACCTGCCCATGTTTAAACGGGATTCTTTGACGGCTGCCCGGTATCGAGATGAAGTCCTAGAACACATTGTGAGATTGTACGCTGCAGCAGTTGGCTCTACTTTTGTTTTAATGGACGATAACACACGTCCCCATAAAGCTGCTCGTCCCCATAGAGCTGGCATCGTCAATGACTACCTGGAGAGTGAAGGGATTGCGCGTATGGCGTGTCCAGAATATTCGCCCGACCTTAATCCCATTGAAAATCTTTGGGATGCTCTCGGCCGTGCTCTATCTTCCCGTTTCCCACCTCCAACCACTCTTATTGAGCTGGAAACTGCTCTACAAGAAGAATGGCGATTGCTTAATTCTGCAGTGGGTGACCACCTAATTGAGAGCATGGTCACAAGGTGTAAACTTTACATACAGATAAGGGGAGATCACATACCCTATTAATGTCCTTTTTTCACTTAATGCTGATTATTTTTACTTTATACATAATTCTGTTTAAGTCTCCAGTATGTCATTATCTGATAACTTACAGAAATTTAATATTGTTTTCATTTCTGTATATAATTATTGATTTTGTTTTATGCATAAATATATATGCTACTTTCCTGCCGAATTTTGTGTCAATCAAAGCAGTATTTGTTGATTTGTTGCATTTTACATCTTTGTGCTTAACTTTTGGAAGTGAGTGTATTTTAATGTTCTAGTATATTTACTATTAAGATCTACTATTACATATTTTTCCGATTGATGAGATTAAAAATAACATGATAGAAGATACACCTATCGTTTCTTCCTCAGCGCAGCAGAACTTTGTATTTAATAAGTTAAATCAGTTTTAATTAAGTCGTACGTTCTCTTCTTAACATTCGCCCTTCATAAGCAGCAAATTAAAATTTAATCATTAAAGGTTTTGGATAAATATCGCCTTCCTCTATAAATTCATTAGCACTAAATACAATAAAAATATTTATTAATATTATGAAATATTTTATATGAACTTTACATGTTGAAAATAATATTAAATGTAGAAGTAAATATGTAAGAAAAAAATTACTGGATGGTAACTTAGCGCTTCTGATACCACATAAAAAACTGGTCTCATGAGAATCCGGTAAGAGGAGACGAATATATTTGGAAAAACTAAAGAAGTTTTTTTTTGGAAAAAGCAGTTTCTTAACATCTACTTTATGAACTTTTTTAAAATAAAAACCTCCAGAAAGTTGGAGTTTCAACACTGCTACTGTTAGAAATAGAGTAACAACATCTACAGTCTAGCAAAAAAAAATGATCAGCTCAAATAAGGCTTCTTTAAGAGCTAGGTAGTTTCAAGAAAACGAAACGGAGCTTCCAAAGAAGAAATCACTGAATATAAATTGTTATGTAATTCCTTTTCGAGGAGAAACAACCATCATACTGATATAAGTAACGATCCCGAAAGATTCTGAAAAGGATTGTCTTTTGTAATATAGGACGCAGAGGATTTGTTGAAGAAAAATTTCATACTCGAAACTTTTAAAAAAGCAAATTTAAAAAAAAATGACTGGTAGCTAAAAGATCTCAAACTTCTTAAGATCTTATGCTGGTATCCGATGCTTCAGCATATTTGTAATACAGTGTACTCCGCTTATTAAATTTTCTTCCGTTCGAAACATATTTGAATTCATTAAGCAGCTGAGTTTAATAAACGGCAACTTTCACATTACAGATTGTAATAGCAGATTTAAATATATGTAATAAGATAACAACTAATAGCCAATCTAATAAATAATACCTAAACATAGTTAAAACTTAAGGCAAAAATTAAATCATTTACTCAATCATGAAATATACACATTGCGTTTACACATTAGTAGAAAGATTTCAATGAAAAATTAATTAAAGCAAATGTTTTGGAATACAAATTTCTCCTTACAGCTTATATACATTTATCCTTCTTTCCATAAGTCGTATAGATAGATACAAGCTATGGATTGGAGGATATGTTTTGGCACTTTCCAAAGAGAAGTATTCTTATTTCATTATTCAGAAAAATTCTGAAAGGAACGGTATTTCAACTTCTAACTGCAAAATAAGCAACATTATTAACCGGAAAGGGGAAAATCTTCAGTCATTAGGTTTGAAAAGAAGTACCCGAAAAAGGAGCATGCAGTTTCTAATATATCTATAATTAAATAGTTGGTAACAAGTAAACATCCGCCGACGCAGAGGTCAATTGCAAAATATTTAAATACATCTGCAGCACCAGTAATCAAAATAATAAAACAAGATTTACGACTGAAAAAAGCTAAAAAGCAAAATGTTTACCAGCTCTTGCCAAGACTTGTGGCTCAATGCAGAACAATTTGTAGAACCCTGTATGAAAGCTATGTAGCAGGAGATAAATAGAAATGCGTTGTGATTCGTGATAAAGCTTGAGTTTACCTAAACCACCGCAACAAAAAAAGTCTGTTCATTTTTGAAAGCTAAGAGAAAAAAGTGTAGAGAACTGATTGGGGCAATACAAAAAAAGTTTCTGTAAGGGGTTTATGATTGTTCCAGAATTCTTCTAAAATGAGAAATTAAAAGTAAGAAGAGCAAAAAAAGATATTGAAGTCAATTTAACGTTCTATCAAGAGAACTCTTTGCATCCGATATTTGCAGAAGAAATTCCATTTCCTTATCCTAATGGAAGAAGAGAAACTTTATCAAGCAACTTCGAAAAGTACCACTACATTCCTTGAAAACATGAAGATTGGTGCACATATTGCTTACATACTTTTTCCAATCAACTATGATTTAATTTAATTTGTCTTTGGTCTCTTAAAAGCAACGCTTCCTAAGTGGAAACCCACCGCGACTTAAGGACCGTGGAAAGTAGTGAAATAGGAATTGAGATGAATACCTCTTGAAATTTTACGAAAATCCCTTCTGTCGTGGAAGTCACGACGCAGACTTAGTCTGAAAGAAAAGGCTATCAGATCAAAAATTTAAAACATACTCTTTACATTTTAAACATTAGTTAAGCAACTCCGAAATTATTCTAAAAATGTCCAAGTACCATCTTCAATACATTTATAATAGTGTGCCTGATTTAATTTTAACCTTTTAAAAGGAATTGTTATTTTATGTCGTTGTTATGATGTCAAAACTTTGGTTGTAGCTTAGAATTTTTCTGAGGCTTCTTCTAAATAAAAGCTACATTTTAAAAGGCAATTTAACTGTGTTTTGATTTACCGTCCAAGATAAATTGACTATAACATGCATGGCTTCTAGCAAAGTTTCGATTAAAGTATCTACATCGAAGTGCTTTTATTTTGACAAGATTCAGTTTTGTTTACATTTTTTGAATGATAGTTTTTCTCTAATCATAAGCTTTTACTTAAAGTTGATTGGGAGAAATTGTATTTTAGGAAGAAGTATCAATTTAATCCTTTTTAGAACGAGATCAGATAGATTTGCAAAACAGCTATCTAACAGTAAATAATTTTTGCATTTTTCAGTTCACGGTACCATTTCAAAAGAACATAAGCAAAAGTTCTATTTCTCATCCACTAAACTAAATCTTGTTGCTGTGGTAAGTTAGATGTAAATTAAATTACCTTTCCTTGACTCCTTTTAAGCGTGTCTGCATCTATCAGTAACCAAAAGTGTAGTCATAATTGTTGCACCATCCATACTGGACAGCAGCCGAACGGTGTAAAGTCGCTGAACACTGGTAGTTCGGTCCGAAGTTCGTAACCGGATTCGTGATTTTCCCTATGCATAACGTGTATACGAGACAGTTTTCCATAGGAAGTTCTCCACGAAGGTATCTCTCTCTTAGGCAGATAGCCGTAGTGTGCTTTGCCATAATTAAGTAAACCAAACCAAACCATACTGCACGTTAACACAGTAACTTACGATGTTGTCGGGATTTATCTTATTCGTGTGACAGTAACATACGAACAAGCCCTCAAAATTCATTGTGGCAAGCAGCGCAAGGTTGCGCCTGTCTTTGACAACAGCCTTGAGCACCATACAGGTGGGAATACGACTTTGCTCAGTTGCGACCCCAATTTTGATGGAAAGCACCCCGAGATGACGCGTCCGAGGGTCTACCACAACCTCTCGAGAGAACGTTCGGCTCGCTGTGAATTTAGAGTGCCCCCATGCCGCACCCACCGACTCTATTCATTTACAAATATTCATGCCTTCTCCAGGATTCGAACCCAGGCTTTTGGGTAAGGCAGTCAATTTCTCTGACCACTATCCTGGTTGGGCGGCATAGTAACTTATTCTTTTGGTTTCTTAAAACTAGAATCCGTTTGACTTTTATCAGGAATGGTTATGCTCTATGTATCCGTTATTATAAATCTTGTGTGGCTTTTATTTACCAGTGTGTTAACCAGATGAATTGGAAAAATAAGTTTTGATAGGTATTAGTAAGAAATTCTGATACTCAATAATCAGTCTTTTGAAATCCTGCGATGTTTAGTTTAATAAACTATGATTTTTTCCAGTGTTTGATGCGTATTTATTTGGGTTCCTAGGAATTTGAACATAATAAGTGGCTTATTTCTTTAGCCAGTGAGTTTAATAAGCGGTGAGTATATATAAAGTATAAATATAGTGTAAATATAAAGTATAAAATCTTTCCTATAAGCTACAATATTAAAGTATTCAAAATTAATCAAAGATCGCAATAATAAATAATTTCCTAGTAGTCAATTTGACCGCTGCCTCTATTCTCGTGTCGCAATCAACTTTGATTTATTTGGTAATATAAAAGTCAATGTCTACATTTAATACAAAATTAGAGTTAATCCAAACGCAATTAAGAAAAACAAGAATAGGAAAGAAGAATAATCCATGTAAAAATTAACAGAAAAGTACAATTAACAAACTTTTATTGTCATGCAATTTAATCTGAAGAATAAATTCATTTGATTAAGTAGATTAAATCAGATTTAAAAAAACACTCTAAATAACAATAATAAATATCACCAGAAATACAACAATAAATATCGTCAGAAATGAAAACACTAAATTATGAGCAGCGTTAAAGAACAATGTTCAGAAAAGAATTTACATTGCAGTACTTCTTTTACAAGTGAAGAACTCTTTAAACAAATAATAAATTTTATTTTGTCGTTTGATAATTTGAAAATCTAGTGTGCACAAAAAGTAACGTCTACAAAATAACGCGGGGTAGTAATCGTATTTTTCGTAATTCCTCTTTCATCGTTTTACTCGAAATAACGAAATGTTTTATTTTTATTTATAAGTTTTTACTTAGCTCATGGTATTTGTTGTTATGCCAATGCATAAATAAGCTTTTGTGCTATATTTTGGAACGCAAGAGGTTTGTGAATTTTTCATACGCTCTTTCGAAGAGAATTCTGAATTGTGAAAACGGTATATAAACCACTTTTTAAAAAACTTCTTACTTACCCTTTACAAAATGGTTTTCATATAACGTAATTACGTTTAACCCGGTTTTTCGGAAATTTTCCACTTTTTGTTATATATACGTAAGATCCTTAACTATAAATCTTCAGCTGAATTATTGAATATTTTCACTCTAGAGGAATTCTCCCAATAACGATGTTGACATAGCGAACAATAATTTAGATTTAGAGTTTCTTAACATTTTTACCCTTGCGAAACTCTTCATCTAATACCGAATTTTCAGAGAATGTTTAAGCTATTATCACATAGCTTTATTAATATTTATCTTGTATAAATTTAACATTCACGAGGAAAACATAATATACTTTTCCTTGTTGCTTGTTAAACAAACATAATTTTTATTTTCTCATGTCTTTTCAAATGAAAAAAATAACCGTTATCTTTCTACTTGTTCAAAAATTATCTTATGTAAGTTTTGATTTACACTCTTGCAAAATATTAGCCTTTTGCTTCCATACTAAAACAAATAAAGAAACATAAAGGTAAATAAAGATTAATGAAAAATAAATGGCAATAATAATTATAGTACAACACATAATAAGAACGAAAATAGATGCTGTAAAAAAATTAATCAAATTTGCACTGTACATAAGAAATACGAAAGTTTTCAGAATTTATATTACGCCCAAAGGGGTATTTTTAACGATTTGCCTGTTACCTTTATTTATTAAACATCATGATCTTTGCAGTTAAACCATAAAATTCAGTTCAACAGCAATATCGCAAAATAATTTTCCGATACACAATCTTCGTGCGCTGGAAATAAAATGTTTTTTTTCGTACAGTGTTGCCATTGCTCGCTTTGAAATCGTTGAGTTTGTTAATTAAAAATTCGTTAAAGAATATAAGTTACAAATTGCCAGATTTGTAACTTAATTTGTAAAGTTCCACATTTTGGCTTCCAGATGCCCATATTCCGAAGGGGATTACGTTATTCAAAATTTAATGGCCCTAGGTATCGTTGTTTTATCACAATGCGAGAAATATAAATACATTCATGCATATTCTTCATTATTTAATTTCTTTAAATGTAACACAGGGTGACAATATTTGGTGGCAACAGTTTGAAAAGTGATATGGACATTAACAGTGAATCGACACAAAATGCCAAAACGAAATTAATAGCCCTTCTGAGATAACGCTCCTTTGGGCTAATAAATTATAGACAGTGTTAAATTCATATGACTAATCGAGGTAAATCATTGCAATGAAACAAAATTACGATGATTAGTAAAATCTACTACATCTAGGCAAATTATGGAAGTTTCGAATAAGATATTACACACAAAATAATTTAAGAATGTACTTACACGTGACTAGCCAATTCATCTCTACTTCTTGTAGAATCTTGGCAATATTTTGTAAAAAAAACTAGCTTTCAGCTGAATCCCGTTTCAGAAACTCTTTTCTAGGCAGTCTGTATTTTTAAATCGCTATTAGGATACCAAACATAGGGTGTTTATAAAGTCCTGGACCCATTTTGATGTTTAATAACTCATAAAATAATAAAGATAGATTAAAATTAATAACATAAATGGTTAGATAGCCTCAAAAAGTTTCATGACCCTTGCCCGTGAACTTCCACGTGTGCCCCCTTCGTCGCAAGGGGAATATCAAGTCGATATTCAGTTTCACGCCAGGTACCGGCAAGCATGTCAGCATCCACAGAGGCTATTGCGGTTGTAATTCTGGCTTTTAGGTCATCAATGTTCGACACTCTCCTCCTGTAAACCTCGTCCTTTACAAATCCCCTAATGAAAAGGTTCAGCGGCGTCATATCAGATGATCTGGGCGGCCAAGGAATTGAATCCTCGCCCAATCCATCTTCCTGTAAAACGGTCATTCAAAGAACTACGAACGATGGTACCCCAATGAGGTGGTGCACCATCTTATTGCAAAAAGACATGTGGCTGAAGCTCTTCTAGTTGTGGAAATACGAAGTTTTCCAACATGTCTAAGTATACGACTGATGAGACCGTCTTTTCTGTAAAAAAGAAAGGTCCAATGACTCGGTCGTGCATTAGTTCACACCACACATTAACCTTTGGGGAATCCCTTTATGCCTCACGGTGTTCATGGGGGTTTTCAGATCCCCATATGCGCACATTATGCCAATTAACAATGCCAGAAAGATGAAAGGATGCTTCGTTGGAGAACATTACAGAAAAGTACAGATATTTAGACTGGAAAATGAAATTATCTGAAATTAACCACACGCGCAGACGATATTTACAAAAGTAAAGATATACAAACCTGAAAAGGAAAATATATAAGTTATTCCATCAATAAGTGCCATAAGTTTGTTTATATTTTCATTATTTTATGAGTTATTAAACATTAAAATGGGTCCGGAGCTTTATAAACACCCTGTATATTTCAGGGATTATTTTCCACTGTCATGTAAATTTGATTATTCTTTAAGCTATTCATTGATCCTTATTCTCAGCAAAAATCATTTATATGCGAGCATTATTTATTTCCTTAGAGCTCATTATGAGACATTTTGTTAATTGGCCTAAATACAAGCATTTTTTGCACTACAGGCATACGATGAATGGGAAACGTAGTTCCAAGAGAAATTCTGATATTTGTGAGAGATTTTGTATGCTTTTACGCTTTTATTATAGATATTTAGAAACATGCAGCCATTGTTAAGTTTTAAAAATGTGTATGCCTTATTTTATCCTCCTCTACAGGTGGCGCTGAACTCGCGCCAGATGTTTGATTCCTAATGCATTTTTTAATTTTGTCGTATTTTTGTGGCAACAGATAAAAAAACGACTAGTATTCGATGCTAAAAAAGAATGAAAACATTTAAACAATTCTGATAGCTCATAAAGTCTAAATCTTATTCAATTTTTGTGTCTTTTTACTGTGTCAAATTCAAGTATTTCCAGATAACTATAAGTCGATGAAAATTCAAGGTAAGCTATTTAATATTATTAATTATTGAACTTACTAACAATCAGCCATCATAGGCATGTAGCGCACGTATTCAGTAACATATTACGGCTTTGCTGGGAACATGACAGTATCAGGTCTTCAGATAAGTTTCCTCTAGGAGGAAGAATTTTACACATAAGAAACTTTTGCCTCGGTGAAAAACACATAAAAACGTTTATGACTAAACGTGATATAGCAATAGAAAAAAGTGTAAAATTTGTCAGTAAAGTATACAAATTCAAGTCTGGGTTTGAAAACAGTAACCAAAATATTAGTAAAACAGTTGTAAGTAATCTGACGTTTTTATTCTCTAATGAGGAAGAAACTTCTTATCAAGTGGACAGCCAAAGAAAATGCAATTAAGCATTAACTGAAGATACATTGAACAGGTAAATAACACGTAACCAGTTTGAAAGTTAATATTTAAACAGGAATGGAGTTGTAAATCATGGAACTGTCACTGAAACGTTCACATAAGAGTTCATGAGATAACAGAAGCTTACAATTTACATTAATTATAATTCCTGAAAATAAAACTCCAAGTTTATAACGTTCTTAGAGGAGAATTATCGTTTATTTACATAACAGTTTCTGAAGGAACAAATGCACTATGTTTATAAAGTCTGTCGATGAGAATTCCTGTTGAAATTCTGTGAACCAATACACAATGTTTTCAATAAAGGACAAATCATATATTGTGAGAAGGTCATCTCGTATATGTAAAAAAAGTTTGATCTCCAAATAGATGGCGGCCAAAATGTTTTACGTTTTCTTCCTCTTGTAGGGTAATGTAGTCAATAAAATTAACGTAGTTTTGGAACATATTGGCAATTTTGCTAAACATTTTACTGGTGAAAACTTTTCGTTAAATTTTTTGACATATACTGCAGTACCATTGATGTCGAGCTCCCTATGCAGTTAGAATTTCTAATGCATATGTGTGCACCAGTAATTATCTTTAATATATTATTCTTTATTATTTGCATTTTATGCAGAAATCTAGGAAAGACACCATCCCAGGTAAGAGATGCGTAGCTTACTATCGGATGGACAATACTCAGTAGATTCACCGTTTACGCTTTAAATCTAAACTAGATTCATAATTGAGAAGGGCATAAGTTTGTGATTCACTATATTTTCTTTGCGATTTCCGTTGCTGATGTGTAGCTTTCAACTGAAACCTTGATCAAATATAACTCCTAGACATTTCGCCCATGTGATATCAGAAATTTCTTAAACAAAAGGATGTAATTTCTCGGTAGGTTTGACACGTTTGTTTTTTGGGCATGAGTAATTGTGATATATAAATATTTATCAAAATTCTACACTTCGCATACCAAGTTTCGATATCTTAGATTTTGAACTGTTTCTTTTACTGCTAAGTTTGATTACCCAGACGTGATAGCTAAAGCTGCACTATCTGCGTAGCAGGCGAGCAGTTGGTTTGGTTCATTCTGTGATCATTCGTAAGAAATCTGTCAGGTAGAAAAGTAGAATAAAAGTCCTAATATGGAACCCTGAGGCACCGCAGTTGTGATCATCAAGGTTGAGGAGAAGATTTTCTCATCTGACTGTGAAAGTGCGGTTTTCTAGAATAGACTTGATCATGAGTATAACTTCTGTATTGATGCCAGTAGCCAGAAGCTTGCTATACATAGTCGAATTATGCCATACATGGTCGAAACCCTTCACCACGTTTAGCATTATGAATACCGCGTAGCGCTTGTTATGAATGGCAGCTCCAAGGAACTCCGTGAATCTCATAAGTTGCTGAGAGAATTGAAAGACAGGGCTTAAGCCTTATAAGCAAACATTTTCCAAGATTTTTCCCAATTCTAAAAGAGTACTGATAGGTAAACAGCTCTAAGATTTCTTCTGGTCCTTTACTCATTTTTTCCGCGATGTTTCTGTAAACAACGGGACTTCTTTTCATTCGGAACACACCTACATTGTAAAAAGGAAACCTAAAGCCTCAGTTGGTTTCCGCTTAATGATAAGATTTGAAAGTTTTGATTTCTAAGCTTAGATTTAACAGATTGCCTGGTTTGACAGTACTTTGATCTGATGCTCCAGTTCTATATAACTTCTCTACAACAATGAGGTTTGAGATGTTTGATTTTAACTAATCTTAAATGTAACACAACTCACAATTAAATCGCGCACATTTCCTTAGATTAATTAAAAACTTCGACTTTTTAATACAGTATAAGATATAAAAGTATGGAAAAAAACTGGAATGAATTTTGTAGCGATAAAGTCAGGTTGTTTTTGCTACATAGCCATGATAGTCTTTTGAGCTAAATACATGTTTTATTCATATAATTCAACCGAGAACTTTCACGAAGTATTCAGATGATGTTTTTGAAAAGAAATGACTTCAAAAGTTAGAAATGTTAAAAGAAGGTAAAGGTATTTCTCCAAAGCCTAAGAATACATTTACACACATTACAAGTTCGAATAGTTTAAAAAGTGGAAACAGCTAAGCCTTCCAAACGTGTAAAGAATGAAATTCAAGAGAGTTGGGAAGGTTAACGCAAACTTAAAACGTGCGATCCATTTTTTAAAAACCATACATGAAACTCCTCCTCAAAATACAACTTAGCATTTATGAGCATAAACGCACAGAAAACGCTGACATATATGAAGAAAAATGTTTATAATGGTTTCCATTATATCATTAAACAAAGTTATGCTTACAAATGGTTTTATTTAGAAAATTGTTGAAATTGTTGAAAATTAGGAGGCGAAGTAGCTTTAAATACAATTTACTATTTTGAATTTTCACGTTTTGAATTTAATGTCAATGTATACACAAACTGCATCTTTTCTATACCAGTTGAAATCTATGTAACTCAATGAAATTAAATAATTTTCCAAGAAATTTTCACGCTTCTTGAACACATCGAAACTTTCATTAGCATTATATATCCAGGTGCAATAATCTAACTTACTGAAGTTAATAGGATAAATTTCTAGTATTTTACCTGTGTAGAAGCTTAACTCAATGTTCTTCAGATCTTACTGGACTGACAAGTAAGTTATTGCTCCAATTTAGTTAATATGGCAAAGTCATACAAAGGTTAAATTATCATTTGCATTAACTTCTGAAATTTGAACAGAAGACGCCTCTTGCGATTACAAAACAAAACTCCACCACTTGAAGGTACTAGAATGAGTGAGCTTCAAATTTAAGTAACTTAGTCGAAGACTACGCAAATGATCTACTTAAGCTGGTTCAAGTGTTTAACGGCGGGTGTTCAACGTAGATTAGCAAAGCTGCTGAAGCCGGAATAATCGCTAGCAGAACCGACGATAGGACGTAAATTGCAGGCGTTGCTACCAAAGCATCTAACTTCAAAACTCTCCTACTTAAACACTTTACCGCCTAATTTGCATTCTGGTGAGAACTATGGAAATAAAAAATTATAGTAAAGGTTATAAACCATAATAATTGGTTAATTAACATAAAATACCTGCCGATTTTGTGGTAAGTGCATGTAACAATAGAAAATTTCTAAAGTTCTGTAATCCGGCTTTTGTTACTACAGTTCTTCTCTTAGTTAATTTATTTTCCTGAATACAGTAGAACGCTATCAAAGAGTCTGAAATTTTACCGCATTTTTATGAACAAACTATAATACAGAATTTTAAAAATATCTAGCGTAAAACTCCTATACATAATACATAACATACATAGTACAAAAAATTCACTATAGCACATAACGTGCAGTATAATACAGAACACAGATAACACATAACATACAGTACATTACATAACATCCTGCGGAAACAAACCTACAAAAATCAGAATGATAGGTATTTTCCATTTCCGAGGAGAAAATATTTTGTATATTTAAGTCTGATTATTAACGATTTATCTTTTGATTGTTTGTTGTCTAATGAGCAGAAGAAACGCAATCTCTTTGTGAAACAGCACGGAAATAAGGCTGATGAGCCAAACGAGCTTGTAATCTAACTGCTTTAACTGCCATATATATAAATTTGAATATTTAAAATAACATAAGCTGAAATTCAAAATTTAAATAACGTAGTCGTACAGTATACAAATAGTCTACTTTAGCGTTTATTTAAAAAAATTTTATTAGAAACCGTTATAGAAATTATGAACTTTATTTAGAGATTAGTTAGATGAACTTTATTTAGAGATTTAAAGGAAACGATCTTTGTACAGTAAAAATTACTCTATTTGCAATGAGAATGAAATGCATTCAAAATTAACCCGAAGTTGTCAAGCTAATAAGATAATTTACATCTTCCAGGGCAATTTAATTAAATAATCAACCAAAAAATTTAGAATACATTATTCCTTTCACGATAACTACCAATTTGAATTGAAAACAGATATTCTATGAACAATAAAAATTACGGGGAAGAACGTGAAAGAAGTTTTTTATGCATGTAATTTTCATATGAATTAGCGAAATGCAGCATTAATAGTTACACAAATCAATGAAACTTGATTAACGGAACGTGTATTTTCGATTAAATAGTTACTGTTTCTAATATAAAGAAACTTATACGAATAAACGGGAAATAGTGTTTTTTGCTAACGCGTCTAGTTATTTATTTTTACTGTAACGAAAACGGTAACTGATTACAGGAATTACCGTATTTCTTCGCGTATTATTTACCCTTTTTTGCTGATTTTAATGTCCGAAAATGAAAAGGGGAAAATTATTTCGAAGGACGCGTAAGAATAAAGCAAATGAAAAGTAGTTACGGATAAACTACAGGTAAGTATAACATTATTTCTTGTATTAAAAAAACCTACATTGTAATAAGAATACATTTTAATAATAAAGTAATATAATAATATTCATATACCTTCATTTCTAATTAGCATACTTTCATTTCTGCTTCCCTGTAACTTGAATCTCGCCCTTTCTTATTGTTGTCTCTGCTACTCCTTGGACTCAAGCCATTCATAAATAATTAGAGAAGGTAAATTAGCATTTGACGAGCAATATCGTAGACTGAATGTCAATTCCTGTTCGCTCTGTTGTGATGTGTCGGCTCTATTAGGCTAGCAGTTCAATAGCTAGAAAGGAAAGATTTGGCATGACCTTCTCATCTAACTTGTCAGTATATGACTCTGTTAGTAAGGCGGAATAGATCATTACGTGGAGGAATCCATTTTAAAATTTAGGGAAGATCGTTCTCTACTCAGTGGTAAAATTGCAGGCAAATATTTTAAAGCTAAAAAGCTGCGGAAATACGGGAGGAAATAAGATAAATGCAGCAGTTCTGCCTGGATTAGATAAAATATGCAGGAGATATATAGTATTCCCGTGCCTGGCTAAATCTATATTCATCCAGTATCCTGTAAAGCATTTTGCTGTTCTATCTGCGCTATCTCTGCTGATAATATTTACTAATAAGCCCTATTAAAGATAAAAAGAGTCCTTTTGGGTGACACTTTAAGATCTGAAGCCTTTCAGATTTCTTTTTTATTTATTTATTTATTTAGGTTTTTTTATGGGATAGAGGGTTTTGTAGTGTAGTTTTCGACCAGTAGGCTTTCATCTGGTCGTACACGCAAAAGATGCAAAATTTATACGCATGTACGCATATAGATGCATATATGCAGTGTTTGAGCAAACTAACTGAAAACTTTAATGCTATTGATATAATGCTACTCTTCTACTATTATACTATTCCTATTCCGCCTATTTAATTTAATATCATCCTCTTTTACTTGGTTTAAACTATTATCTGCCTTTTAGTATTTACATAATTTTCTTATTAAAACCACCAAACAAAATTCAAGCTGTATAATACTTAATATGAAAATAAGAATACTTATACTTCTATTTTAATCAACTACCTTCAGCACATAATTTTTGTATTAGAAAGTTTTAAATATTCATGCGCATATATTTAATTCTGCCTGAAAACCAAATAGTGTCACCTAATACTCCTGAAGTCGATTCTAACCCTTAAGAATTCATTAAAGGAAACAAATTTCTAATTACATTTACATATCACAAAAAGCAAGAGGACGTAAGAAAGAAGACCACGTAAAAAAGAAACATCTCTCGTCAGCAAAACTTTTCGTCAGTAGATCTCATTATCTTTCTTATCCCTTTATGTAATTTCAGCTATCATCCGAATTTGAATCCCTATTTAGCTTGCGAAGTCGAAATGCAATAAACTCTGTACTTAAAAATACATATTTATCTGATTGGTTTAATTAAAAATAGATTTAAACCGTGAGCTATCTAATTACAAATATTACGTATGATACTATACTGCCACAAAATTGCAACACCAAGAAAGACAAGAGATATCACAACAAAATTTATTTGGTAGATAACATATTGACCAAGTATCAAATGATTAAATTTATAGACTTCTGTGAAGTGTGGTTTCTTCTAGAATCAGTAGCTAGAGTAGCCGCCATTGTTGGAGATCACCGCTGCCACACGCCTCGGCTTTGATTCAAAGAGACTTTGGATATGTTCTTGAGGTACAGCAGACCTAGCAGCTTCCACACATTGCCAAAGTTGACCTGGTGTGGCAGCTTGGGATGTAATCTGGGTCAATCGTTCAGCAAACATGGACCACATGTTTTCTATCGGCGAAAGATCCGGAGAGCGAGCCAGCCAGGGAAGCAATTCAATCTGGCGATTGACGAAGAACCCTTGGACAAAGCGTGCCACGTGTGGTCGCGCATTATCCTGTTGAAATATGGCTGTGGGCAAGCCTTGAAGGTAAGGAAGGACAACTGACCTCCAACCCCTCGGAGATGTAGCGCTGGCTGTTTAAAGCAGTGGTTCTTAACCTTTTTAAGCCGCGACCCAAATTTGAGAAATATGTTCATGTCGCGACCCAAAAAAAAGTCAAAATTTTTTCATTGCTTTATTTTAGATCGTATTTTTAAAAAATCTTCAATCCTAGGATGATGATTTTTTTTAACTTGCAAATTTTTTATTTATTTTTTTAATAATAAAGATAAACAAAAGTACTTTTCGATCCAAGGAAAATTTAAATAATAATCAAGTGTTTTTAATAATTTTTATTGACCAAATTAAAATAATTTATAACTTTTTGAAAATAATTGACATTTTAACTTATTCCTAAAAAAAAGAAATATCAATACATACGTTAAGTGTTTTAAATTTTAAATGCAAGTCATTCAGTTTTAATGAGAACCTTGTGCTTGAATACATTTTGAAAGATCTTCAAACCTCGGTTGAATGCTTGTCAAGGAGCACCTTATATCTATTTCAGGATTTAACTTGTTCCGGTAATTGTTTTTGATTACACACAAAGCCGAAAAACCAGCCTCACACATATATGTTGTTGAAAAGGGCAATAATACTTTTAGGGCTTCTTTAAAAATTATTGGCTTTTCGGTTTTTAATTTTAACCAGAAAGCACATAAAGATTCAGCGTTTTTGTAGAAATTGTATCGAAGTGCTTGGTCACTTTGTATTTCTATTAATTGTTCTTGAAATTGATTAATATTAACAAATTCCTCATGCAAATCACTTACATCAAAAGTAAATGGCATTCGAACCCAATTATATTTGAAAACATCGTCTGCAGGGAAATATCGATCAAAGTCTGCTATTAGTTTTTCTAAATGATTAATAATAATTTTCTGTATTTCAAAATCTGTGATATCAATATTATTGTCTTCAACAAGTAAATTAAGAGTCGGGAATGAAGCAAGTTTCTTTACTTCAACCTTATTTCTCCATAATTTGAGTTTATTTTTAAAACATATAATTTTTTCAGTTAATTCAATAATAGTATGATTACGTCCTTGCATAGACGTATTTAGATTATTTATTTCAAATAAAATATCTGACAAATAAGCAACTTGAGTAATCCACTTCAACTCGGAGAATTTAGATGCTAATGGGTGTTTCTTTTCTCTCAAAAAAAATTCGACTTCTGTCCGCAATGATAATACTCTTTGAACAACTTTGCCCCGGGACAGCCATCTAACTTCAGAATAATATAATAAATGTTCGTATTCTGCACCAAATTCGAAACACAGTTCGCGGAAAATTCTACAGTTAAGAGCTCTTGATTTGATAAAATTGACTACCGCAACAATTTCATCCAAAACGATACATAATTCGGGTGATAATTTTTTTGAAGCAAGATTTTGTCTATGTAACAAACAATGAATCGATATAATTTGTGGATTCATTTGTTTTGCTCTTGTCGAAAATCCCTTTTGAGATGCTGTCATGGCAGCTGCACCGTCGGTGCAAATACTGAAACACTGATTCCAATTTAATCCTTCTTCTTTAAAAAACGAATCGACCATAAGAAAAATATCTTCACCTGTAGTTGTTGTTGACATTGGTTTGCAAAATAAAATGTCCTCCTGTATATCTGTTAAACCTGGATACCGCACGTAAACCATGAGTTGAGCATCTTTACTTACATCTGTCGTTTCATCCAGTTGAATACTAAATAAACCAGCAATTTTTATAGCAGAAATAAGTTGATTCTTAATATCAAATGACATATCATTAATTCGTAAACGAATTGTATCATTTGATAATGGTATCTTTTGTAATTTCTTTGAACTTTCATCTCCGCACATGATACGTGCCATGTCAATGGCAGCAGGTTTTATAAGTTTTTCAGCAATATTATGGGGTTTCTTTTGTCTTGCAATATGCCAAGCCACATAAAAAGAAGCAAGTGTAGCTTGTTTGGCAGAATTTATAAAACCATTACTACTTGGTGCATCCAAACGCTGTCTTTTTAAATGGGCTTCTTTTCTTTCGAAAAAAGTACGATCTTTTCCCTCAAAGGAAAAATTTTTATGTTTTGCATCAAAATGTCTTTTAAGTTTGTTCGGTTTCATCGATTCATTACTTAATATTTCACTGCACAACACGCATTGCGGCTTGTTCACTCCTTGATCATAAATGCAAGTAAAACCTAATTCTAAAAATGCTTCCTTGTATTCACGTTTTGCCATTATTAGGGTGATTACAATTTTACAATACGCACTGCAGCTTGATCACTCCACTATTAATAATAAGACAAAATTTGTTTCTAAAATGCTTGTATTCACGTTTCACTGTTATTACACGTTTCACTGTTATTCACAACACAATACGCAGAAACGAGTTTTTGACAGAGCTTACAGAGTCTGCGCGCACGCAAAGCAATGGCGTGCGTATTTCCTAGAAGAGAAAGCCTCAGGACAGGAATTGGACGTCACTTCCGGATGGCCATTCGCGAAGAGCAGTAAAATCGAAACATTGTATTAGGGAATAACTCTTCTAGGAGGTGTTGGTATTACTTATTATTTGGTGTATTACTAACTTTTTTGGTTCGACTCAGCGCGACCCAAGAAATATGCTTCGCGACCCAATTTTGGGTCGCGAATCATAGGTTAAGAACCGCTGGTTTAAAGTACCGGCAGAGGAGTGCGAGAGTGATATCCAATACTGTCCCATACCATAATACTCGGTGCAGGACCAGTGTGGCGGTGCATAACGCAGCTATTCAGCATTCTATCTCCACGGTGTGTCCAGACACGAATCCAACCATCGTGGTGTTGCAGACAGAAGCGTGACTCGTCAGTAAAGATAATTTCATTCAATTCTGCCGTCCACATCCTTTTTTCATCGCACCATTGGCAGCGTAGACGTCTGTGGTTCTGCGTCAAGGATAGACGAGGCGATCGATGTCTTGCGGATAGACCACTCTGCTGTAAACGGCGTCGAATGGTACGCGCAGACACTGGATGATGCGTTACAGACTGAATGTGCTGTGCTATAGTTCGTGATGTGACTGAGCGATCCGTCACTGCCATGCGCACAATGTTCCTGTCATCACGTGAAGTGGTGCACTGAGGTGTATGCGATCGAAAACATCGTCCGTCGTACCTTACTGCATCCAACAGTCACATATCCGCATTACAGTTGTTTGGTTTCGTCCAACACGACTATCGATTTCCCTGAAAGCTAATCCACATTCTCAGTAGGCCACTATCCTTCCTCTGTCGAACTCGGATGCTTGATCAAACGATGATCGCTGTTTACTACGAGGCGTAATTGACCGTTTTCTGAAAAAAAACCACAAGAAAAACACAATTGCTGAACTTGAAATCATTGAAAACTCAAAGCCTTAAATAGCGCTTTGAAGTGGCGCCAGAGGCACGCGTGATGTACGTTTGCGCTGAAATTTTAATCACCTTCACTAATGCATGTTGTAAATTTCATGTTATTTGCATGCTTCCTTCAGGGTGTTGCATTTACGGTGGCCAGCAGTGTAGATGGATAATGATACTAGATGGAACCTTTTTCTTCTTATAATAATTGCTGTATGCGTCTGGACGCGCATGCGTCTAGCTTTTAAAGAAATAATATGTCAAATATAAAATTAAATGTGTCATCCTCTGACACTCTACCAGGAATTCCAAAGATATCCTGTTTTTAAATATTTGTGATTTTCCTGTTGAAATGTATTTTATGTGACTTACGTGAAGAACGTGATATTTAACAAATAATGTGAAGATAGGAAACGTTAATAATAATTAGACAAATAATTGTTAACCATCTTACTGAGAAAACCTAACATTGGTATGATGAACAGAGGAAAAACTGAAAAAAAAATAAATAAATATATACCAACACTTAACACTGCATCGGGAATTCTAAACATATGCTGCTATGGAGCTTTTAAAAATTTGGTTGTTGAACTTTACGTGGAGAAGGAAACGATGTTTAATAATG
The DNA here is from genome assembly GCA_000611955.2 of Stegodyphus mimosarum. Lineage (NCBI taxonomy): Eukaryota > Metazoa > Arthropoda > Arachnida > Araneae > Eresidae > Stegodyphus > Stegodyphus mimosarum. Next base: position 854,686 of record KK113596.1, on the reverse strand, counting down.
AAGCTGGAAAAAAAAGGAGCGTTTAGCAGCAGTGAGTGCAACAGCAGACTGCAAACTCAGCGAGAGCGTAAAAAACCTTAACAAACCTTTTCAGGCGACCTTAAAATCTGAAAACTTTAAAATATTTTTTAAATTTTAACTTTAATTAGTTAAAAGCACGTTAAAAAATTAAAAACTTATTTAGCGTAAATATAGCTTTATAACAGAAATTTTCCCTCTACTCCTATGGTCTCAGATATTGCTGAAATACTAGAACTGATTTCTTCTTTTGTGATTGTGAAGTTATTTTAACCGTAATATGAAAACGATTTTTCAGCTGTCACCAGAAGACATGCATGCTTGGATAGATTTAAATGTATTCAATAGATCGCAAAATAAGAAAATAGATATGCCATTCATTGAGCATACCCCTCAGGGGCTCACTTTTGTGAGTACGGGTGTGGCAATCCCGAGGTGCCCTAGCCCTTCAGGGGATCATCTTCTTGGTGAGACGGGTGTCACAATCCTGGAGCCCCAGTGATCTATCCTCTTTCCCGTCTCCTCTGCTCTGAGCTGAAGCTTTCTTCCTTTCTTTCTCCCTTGTGGTTCTCCTCTTCGGAGGTTGGGGCTCGTTATGAGAGACTGGAACAGCCCTTGTCTCTGGTTCTTGAGTGACGAGAAAACTGCCCACGTGTTTGCCGTGCGTGGAGACCCGTGTCACTGGAAAAGAGGGTCCTGGTAGTTGAGGGGCGAGGTACTGTCCCCAACACACTGCTTTGGCCTCCGCTTCAGTTAAACGGGAGGCACTTTGTCGTCCTCACAGGTGTCAACCGGCTGGTCACTAGTCCTTAGTGTCAGTGGCTTGGGGACAAGCTCTCGGGAGTACCCGCTTTCGGGAAAGCCGACTGTGGGACTTCAGTCTGCGTATAGGTCCGGCTAGCCCTGGCGTAGAAATCTGCGTCCCCTTGTTGGGCTCCATGGTGGGTGGGGCGGTCGGACCCGAATCTTTTTCCATTTCAATATGAATGCTATGATACCTTCTTGCTCCAACAATGTATCCGATACTCCGACTGTGACCAAAAGACTAAGAAGTGACATAGAAAGCACTGTATCAGATCTATCTTGTCCACGTTTCTTAATTATTACCAGCTCCGAAGAATTGAAAAAAATGTCACCCTTTGTAATAAACAAACATCTTTTGTCTTCTGTAGGAGAACTGAAAAATATTAAGAGACTTCGATCTGGAGACCTTTTGATTGAAACTGCGTCCGGAAAACAATCTGAAAATCTTTTGAAACTAACCAAATTAGGACAAGCAAACATTGAAGTTAAACCACATAATACTCTGAACTCGTCCCGAGGAGTAATCTCTGAAATAGACTTACTATCAGTAACTGAAGAGGAATTCGTTAAAGAGTTGGCAGATCAAAACGTGTGCGGTGCTCGTAGGATCAAAATACGGAAAGACGGTCAACTCATTCCCACTAAACATGTCATACTTACTTTCAAGTCTCCTAACTTGCCGAAAAACATCAAAGCTGGATACCTAAACTGTTCAGTCAGGCCGTATATACCGAATCCAATGCGTTGCTTCCAATGTCAGCGCTTTGGACATGGAAAGACCTCTTGTCGCGGCAGCCTCACGTGTGCTCGATGTTCCATCGTAGGACATGCCAGTGAAGGCTGCTCTGCTGCCCTCTTATGTATAAATTGTAAAGGCGAACACCCAGCCTTTTCAAGATCATGTCCGAAATGGCAGACAGAAAAACAAATTCAAAACATTAAAGTTACACAAAAGATATCATTTGCAGAAGCTAGAAGACTTGTTCTCTCTAACCAGCCAAAACTTAATAAATCTTACGCATCTGCAACTAAATCATTCAGATCAATATCAACGCAAACTACAGTTACCGCACAGAAAAAAGAACTAGCAGTGACAGTAGATCCTAGAAACCAAAAATCAGGGAAAAAACCTGATGCTGAAACTAGTGCACCGGTGACTACATCCAAGGGAAAACAGGATGTCCAACAGAACAAACAAAGAGATGATATCAAGGAGAAAAATAAGCAAAAACCCAGGACCCCCAGTCAAAGTTCTATCGCAAGCATGAGTTCAGGACGCCTAGATGACTCAGATGAAATGGATGTTGAAGAAGGGTTATCCCTCCCGAAACACCTTCTGCCTCGAAAATCAAAAAAACAACACCGCCAAAACAGGCATCCATAATGGGTACATTTATTTCGTGGAATTGCCGGGGTTTCCGTCAAAACCTGGATAATATCAAGGATATAATCAACATCTACCAACCTGCCTGCTTTGCACTTCAAGAGACCTTGTTAAAACCAAGCAGCCATGCTAAGATACGGAGATACACCACAGTAAGAAGGGACAACCCATCTGGGGATCGTGCCTGTGGTGGTGTGGGCCTTACCATCTCCCACAATCACCCGTACACTGTTCTTCCTTTGACGACCTCCCTTCAAGCTGTGGGGATTCAGATTAATTTACGTTCTTCAATCTCAGTATGCACTATCTATTTACCCCCACATGAGCATGTAGATCAGCGAGATCTAGACAATATAACAGAGCAGCTCCCAGAACCTTTTCTGCTTTTAGGTGACTTCAATGCACATAGTACCTTATGGGGAAGCAGAGACACTAATTCAAGGGGCCGGCAGATCGAACAGCTAATGGAGGATCATTCTATCTGTCTGCTTAATAACGGAGAAAACACCTACTTTCATCAGCCGACTGGAACATTTCATGCAATTGATCTGGTGCTCTGTTCTCCATCTCTACTCCCCCTTTGCTCCTTCAGTGTAGGGGAGAATCTTTACGATAGTGACCATTTCCCAGTGATTGTAAATATCGCAGGAAAGTCTGTGATCTCAAGACAACCCCGCTTACTTTATGATAAAGCTGATTGGGATCTTTTTGTCTCTTGCGCTGTGCTGACAGAAGAAATGGTCAATGATGTGGACATTAATACAGCAGTAAAAATGATCTCCCATACTATTGTACAAGCAGCTGAACTTTGTATTCCAAAGTCCTCGACAAAGTTCCCAAAGTTCCCTAAACCCTGGTGGAACAGTGATTGCCATAAAACTATGAGAGAGCAAAAGAAAGCCTGGCGTATCTTTCGCCGATACCCAACACTGGCAAACCTTCTGGCCTTTAAAAAAGCTAAGGCGAATGCTAGGAAAGTGAGACGGCAAAGTCAGAGAAAATCATGGGCAGCCTACGTGTCTACTATTACCTCCTCAATGTCTAGCAAACAGGTTTGGGAAAGAGTCCGCAAAGCCTCTGGACTTTACAATGATTATCCCCTCTCTGCTCTAGAAAAAGATGGAAAGTTGATAAGCACTAGAGAAGAAATCGCCGATGCTTTAGGTGATACTTTTGCTGCTGTATCTGACAGTAACAATTACTCAAAAGAATTTCTGCCCACAAAGACGCGCTTGGAAAAGACCCAAATCGACTTCTCCCATCCTAATGCACAATCCTATAATAAAGATCTCACCATGTTTGAATTAAGAAGTGTAATATCTCGCACTGATAAGACCTGCCCTGGCCCTGATGGCATAAGTTATTTGATGATAAAGCATCTGTCCTATGAATCTCTACTGGTCCTTCTCGCTCTGTATAATAAGATATGGAAGGAACAACTTTATCCTACCGCCTGGTGCAGGGCCTTTGTAATCCCTATAGCAAAACCCGGCAAAGATCCGAAAAATCCTTTAAATTACCGCCCCATTGCCCTCACTAGCTGCCTTTGTAAAATCATGGAAAAAATGGTAAATCACCGTCTCACCTACTATCTGGAGACTAACCACTGCCTATCGCCCCACCAAAGTGGTTTCCGTAAGGGAAGATCTTCACTGGACAATGTCCTGTTTTTAGAAACTGCAATACGCAATGCATTTGTAAAAAGAAACCATCTGGTTTCAATCTTTTTTGACATGGAGAAGGCATATGACAGAACTTGGCGGCATGGAATTCTTCATGACCTCCACAGCACAGGGTTGAGAGGTAACTTACCTATCTTTATTCAAAACTTTCTGAAACACCGCTCTTTCCAGGTCAAGATTGGCCCGGTGCTTTCTCAAACCTTTATACAACAAGAAGGTGTACCCCAAGGTTCAGTGCTTAGTGTTACTCTTTTCAGCCTAAAAATTAATTCCATTTTAAAAGAACTTCCTCCCACAGTGCGTGGTTCCCTATATGTTGATGACCTGATGATCTACTGTCACGGTCAAGATATGAGATACATTGAGAGACAACTCCAAATTGCTCTTAACAGAATTGTAAAGTGGTCCAACAGCAATGGGTTCAAATTTTCCAACCAGAAGACCGTCTGCGTGCACTTCTGCCGCAAAAGAAATCTACATCCTGATCCAGAGCTGCATCTTGACGGCTCTCCGATCCGCGTTGAGCCAGAAGCAAAATTCTTGGGTGTTATCTTTGACAGAAAGCTCAACTTCCTTCCACATATCTTAAATCTAAAGAAAAAATGTGCTAAAGCTCTCAACATTCTGAAAGTCCTGGCCAATACTTCATGGGGAGCAGAACGTTGTTCTATGCTCCGCATTTATAGAGCTTTAATCCGTTCCAAACTTGACTATGGCTGTGTTATCTATGGATCAGCAAGACCTTCTGCGCTACTGAAATTAGATCCAGTCCATCACCAAGCGCTACGGATTTGCTGCGGAGCTTTCAGAACATCTCCAGTACAAAGCTTATACGCCATCTGTTTCGAACCATCTCTGAAATTCAGACGCAAGCAGTTGTCCATAGATCTTCACTATAAAATAATGTCGCATGCCGAACATCCTGCACGATTCATGACATCTGATCAGTACTGGCGTAACTACCATGCACGCCCTTCATGTATCCCTCCTTTTGATCTCCGCATTCACTCACTCATTGAAGAATTCAACCTAAAAGATCTGATTCCCAAAAGTTCTACCTTTTTCGGTATTGCTCCCTGGCAAGAAGTGAATATTCACCTACTCAACATCTTTGGAGAACTTAAGAAGAGCAGTACCAACGACGTCCAATACCAACAAATTTTCCTGGACCATAGAAACAGCTATTCTAACTATAAAGCAATTTTCACTGATGGCTCAAAGAATCACGATCATGTCGGGGCAGCTTTTGTTTGCGATAAAGTAATCAGGAGTAGTAAACTTCATAAGGCTGCATCTGTCTTTACTGCAGAAACATTTGCCATTTTGAACTCCTTAATCTTTATCTCCAAGCAGAACAGCAGAAAATTCATCATCTACTCTGACTCACTGAGCGCCCTTGAATCAATTAATGCAAACACTGACCACCCTATGATCTTGGAAATTTTAAAGACTCACCTCCATTTGAGAAATGCAGGATATTCTGTAATGTACTGCTGGGTGCCTGGACATGCTGGCATCAAAGGTAATGAACTCGCTGATATCGCTGCAAAATCTGCTGATACTCCCTTCGATAATGATGTCCCTTTTACAGACATACAGAAGTACATCAGAACAAAGATCTTGTCCAGGTGGCAAGAACTCTGGGAATGCCAGACTCTGAACAAATTAAGGCAGGTAAAACCCAATCTGGAGTATTGGGAATCAAAAGGGAATCGAAAGGAGGATGTACTGTTGACTCGCCTACGAATTGGACACTGCAGGCTGACTCATCAGTATCTCTTGAAGGGAGATAATGAGCCTATCTGTGGCACCTGCAACGTTCCTACTTCAGTGAATCACATCTTAACCTACTGTCCTGCTTTTAGTCAGAAACGTGAACTACATTTTAACTCAACGAATTTTAACTTAACAGATCTCATTGGAAGAAACCCCCACGTCAACCTCATAAGTTTTTTAAAGGACATCTCCTTTTACCATATGATTTAAAGTTTTTCCTTTTAACGTACTCTACCTGTTGTCCTGCTTTTAGTCAGAAACGTGAATTACATTTTAACTCTACGAATTTTAACTCAACAGATCTCATTGGAAGAAACATCATAAGTTTCATCAACATCATAAGTTTTTAAAGGACATTTTAACTCTACGAATTTTAACTCAACAGATCTCATTCGAAGAAACACCATAAGTTTCATCAACATCATAAGTTTTTAAAGGACATCTCCTTTTACCATATGATTTAAAGTTTTTCCTTTTAACGTACTCTACCTGTTGCCAGAGCTTTTCTCAAAGCCATTTCTGGATGCCTTCATCAGCATTCCAGGTTCATTTCAACAATTCATCCAATACAATGTGTTTGTACTTTTGAACTTTATTCATCATTCGTCTGGCGCATAATAATCTTCAAGGTTTTGTGCCATTAAAAATACCAACCAACCAACCAACCAACCATTGAGCATAAAAACTGTTACTGACACTGAACAGATATAAACGATCAAAATTTGCTCACTGTTAAGAAAGGCTAGTATTAAAGTCAAAACATTCTAAAGTAGGTTATAAGAAATAATCAATTTTTCATGTGTCTTCCTGGAGCATCAGGTATTTTTGATTACATTTTTTATTTTATTTTCAAATACGTTGTCTGTAAGGAGTTATAGAGGAAAACTAAATCATTAAAATAAACTTCCTTTATGGCGTATGTTTTATATCAATTTTTTGTTTGAATTCCTTTTTTTTCAATCTCAATTCATTTAGAATCAGTTAAGTTCCTTTCTTAAAAAATTATAATGAATAAGTTTTGTTCCATAATTTAGCATTTTCTGAGTAATCTCTTATCATTAAATAATGAAGAACGTGCAAGGATGTTCTTGGCATTACGGTAAAACGGCGGCATTCTACAGCCATCAAATTTGGAGTAGTTCATCCACCCAAACATATGCATCTCGAATAAATTTCGAGTTTTGTTTTTACTTATTTCATAGTATTTTGTGCGAATTGAATAACAAATCTTCATTAACAAACTCAGCACTTAAAACGCACTGTGTTTTCACACAACAAAGCTTAAAGTATTTGTGTTTTAGATTTAATCAGATAACTTGGCGATTAAAAAGAAATGCGTCAAAGCGAAAGATATTTTTCTTTCAATTTTAATAAAAGAACTTCGAGATTTAAAAGAAAGTGTTGGCTGAACACGCCATCGGTGAGTATAGTTATGTTGCATTATATTTTTAAAGTAATTTTTGTGAAATGCTTAGAATATTTAGTTACAAATAATTATCGTTTTCAGTTAGGAAGAAAAAATATAGCAGTTAGTTAGAGGATATATACTATTGAAAAATATAAAAATTTAGGAAAACAATTTTTACAAACCAAATCAAATCACTGGTAAAAATCTGTCAAGGTCTGCCTGACAAACTGCCCTTGATAATAAAATTTTAGTAACTTTAATTGATGCCAATTCTAATATTATATGTAAGAAAACTGTCATTCATTTCTATTGTATCGCAAATTTTAATTATGTTGTTTATTTAATCCCTATTTAGGTATTTTATTTAATTGGAATTGTTGTAAAGAGAGTGTAGTGCATATTTCTATTTTAACAGCTAAAATCTTTAGTTGCATTTATTTTTTGATGGTTTGACTTTCTAACAAAGACAGGGAGCGGTTTTCTGATTATCTGGGCTGAAGAGGGGAGGGCCTCAGTGTTCCCCAACTGATTGTGGGTAGTATTTTCGATAACAGAAAGCTCTATAGTTGTATTTCTCCGCGCTGCAAGGGTATTGTTTACTGGGTGGTAAAGGAAGATTTAATTGGAGTCTTTGTTTCACTTTTCTTTGTAAATGCTCAGTGCTTATCTCTTGTTGTTTCTCCGTTGTTAGGGATAGAATTTTGTTTCTTACGCGTTTTGAGAGATTCACCGGCAGCTGAGGTTTTTGCGCAGCGTCTCTTTTTTGAAGGGAGTGAAGTATTAAAAACAAAAACAAAAAAGAAAACGAAAATGATCTTTACGTCATTTTACGTGTAATGTTTTTGCCTGTAGAATTTAGTGGGTCGAGAAAGTGAGTTTTCTTCGTGGCTTGTACAGAGGTTGAGAGTAAATTTTTAGTTTGGTAAAAAGATGATCTAGAAGGAAGAAAAAGAGGAAGGAAGACTTCGAAGCCAACGGTCTTGCGACGGGCTGAGGCCGAGCGTTGTTTGAAACGAGATTGCTTGAAACGGAGTAATTTCCTACCTAAGGAGCGGAACCTGAGCTGTCTCGTTAGGGGCTTTAACTGACTGATCTTGAGAAAAAGAGCTACAATTAATCTAGCTATGGCGAGCGAAGAATCGTGCTACAATGAAGGACCAGTGCTTTACCTCGAATTCATGACGGAAGTGCAACTTAGAGCGTGATGATTAGCCACCTCTTTCACCATACCTGTATCTCAAGTTACTTTTCGAACACTATAAGGTTATGAATGCAACGTGGAATGCGAGCCATTTAAATATGCTTAAGGAACATCCGGTAGTAATACTCTGTATGAGTATTGGCGGTTATTCCTCGGTGGTCAACTGAAATAAGCTGGACGATATGCTAGACTATTAAATCTTCCATATCTTCAGGCGTTGTTGAAACCTCCAGCAACAGAAATTACACGAGTGGACTTGACCCTGCAAGTAATGATTTATTTTTTAAGATGTTTGTTCCTGACAATAGGACTTTCCTGAAAGACTGTTGTTCCTGAAAAATAGAGTTCCCCCTACGAGTGATGATTTATTTTTTTTCCTCTGTCTTCTTTAATTTTATAGTTGACTAGGTTATGATCAGTTAAATTAATACGCATAATACATACTAAGTATTTAGAAAATTTTAAGTAATGACCAATTACTTTAAGCTCTGTAAATAAAGGATTAGAAAATTTGTTTTACCATCTACATTTGTGAGCTATGATATGTAAAAGTAATGTAAAAATAAGATTAATATGTTTAATGCGTGTATGTTATTTAGATAATTGAAACATATGTATGTAAGATGCAATAAAATACGATAGCTGCTTTAAGGATACTTGGCGACCTCAAAGTTAACGATTCTAGATTTGGTGCTCTTCCCCTCCCAAAATTCATCTATTTTCTCAAATTCGAGATCCTTCCATGATTATGTAATAATCTAAAATTAACTAATCATATCTCAGACTTTGAATAGCTATTTAAAAATTTATACTTTAGACTGTTGATAGACTATTTAGACTATAGACGTTTTCTGACTGGTATTTAAATATTCAATGGTAAACTGTATAGATATTCTATATTTTTCAATAGACTTTAGCTATTGAAAAATATTTCAGAGAAAAATTAAAATATGCTCTTAGCCTAAAATTAAATAATCAAGTTACAACTGAAGCCTTAAACCAGGGGTTAACAGAAAATGTTGCTCACTGCGCAAAATATAAATAAGATACAAGATTGTATAACTTTTGCTAGAAAGTTATTTCCTAGCCAAGATCTTCTATCGCAAGTTAACTGAGAGAACCAAAATTTTCAACTCCTAGGCAAAGTGTGCCACCAAATGTTTTTCAACCAAGGTTTTCTCAGTCGAGATATAGTTCTCCCAGACTGTTTCCTGCTCTCTACTATTATGTTCCACCAAATCAGGCATGCAGAGATTTTCACCCAAGGCCAGTAGTGTATCCGTATAGATCCTCAAGCTAAACTTTGTCTTATTTCCTAAACGATTACATTTCCTTCTGTCATACGACAACTAATGCTCAAAAGATAAGTCTTTAACAGTGTAGCTTAAAGATGCAAAATATTTTCGCCTCTAAATTCAAAATACCTATCATCCTGACATATGCAGGTTTGTTTTATTTGTTAAAAGGTATTTAACCCACCTTCTTCGAATGTCTTCGTGGTGTAGTGATCAGCACGTTCGACACGTATTCGAGAGGTCCGTGGTTCGAATCCCGATATTGTTCATTTTTCACATGTCCTGCTTCCAAATAACCTAATAACTCTACAAGTGGAGCGCAAACTAAAAAGGATGGTGGATGATGATTCTCCACCACTAGGATTTAGCGACTGGGGACCCTAATCCCCAATCGCCCTTTAAAAAGGGAGAAGTATATAAGGTATTTCTTCCGCCTTCTGCGCAT